>JACEVL010000483.1:0-15486 GCA_020284085.1 Aporrectodea caliginosa | reverse complement strand
GTTCGGCACAGGTCGAGATGTTGTTTGGTATTGTCTTCAGATATTCAAGGCAATGGCCAAAATGTTGAGAAAACCCAAAGGTTCTTGATTAATTGCTAGAGTTTTGAAAGGCTTTTGGCACGGGAGTTTGGAGCAGAATAGCAGTGTAGCCTACTTCGTGATTTTTAACATTTTTATGTTATTGTTTAATTTTAAATTCATGCAAATAGGTTAATAATCACTTTTTCAAATTTCAGCAGAGTCTTTCAGAATAGCCGATAAGACTCTGCCTGCCAAGGTGTCAATGAAAGCGCTAACCAGTCCAGACATTTTCCGCCTACAGGGCAAGATGACGCCGTCGGGACATCTTGTTGGACCTGGCTGATCCTAACTTGCAGGAAAATTTGGGAAAAACCAGCCTTCATGTGTGGCTCAATAGTCTCTTTTGTGTTTCTTTCAAGTGGATGCATAATATATTCCGCCGAATTTATTGATTCTTGACTTCTCTTGTTTCTTTTGTCCATCCGTAGGTCTGTTCGCAAGTTATCCGATACAGTCTTACGGATGTCGTTTGCCCGGTGTCGTTGGTTGTCTGCTGTTTGCGCTAGGATTGTCTCTCAGCTGCTTAGCCCCGAATCTTTTAACGATCTACTTTACCTACGGGGTTATTGCAGGTAAACCCATTATATATATTATGTGATTGATTTAAATACGGATAACTTCTATATAAGGCTAGAATATGTAGGCTAAGGCTATATAATGTAACTTTAAAGTAATGCAAGAGGAGAACAAAAAAATAATTTAAGGAATGCTCATGTAGGCCTCTATAACGTGGTTCAGTGATCCTTAATCTTTAGTGTAACGGTCAGGAAGTGGGAGAAACTTTCTGCCGAAGAGCAAAGCGAAACATCTTTGAAATACCGGAGAAACACGAACTTGCAACATGCCAACAACTAGTGTTTCTTCAATAAACGAATATTATTATTAGTGTTATTATTTCCTTACAGGTTCTGTGGATTGGCAAAGAATTCTGAGTTTTAGGGGTGCAGTATATTGATGCACTTTAAAGTGAACTAGGTATTGAAATTGTTTAATCTGTTAAGTTGTTTATTTGGCATTGCTTTGAAAATCACCTTACGGATTTAGATTGTCTGAAAATGAATAATTTCTGCCCATTGCACGCTTGCTTTAGACTGATTCTATATCTCATTCATACCTTCGTTTCTTATTTAAATGAGTATCAGTTAGCCTAATGATCTGTTCTGTTTAGAAATGAGGCATTGGTCTTTCGGTGCCATCTGCGAGGTACACAATAGTGTGACGATTAGCGTTCTGGACTGTAAAATCAGAAGTCGAATTTTAAATCCTCGCCATTGCAGAACGATTTTTCAAGATTTCTGAGCGACTTGCTCCTCAAGCTATAAAATGACTGTGCTTATCTTTTTTTATTATATGACATTTATTACGCGCTCAAGGACAGTGTATCTCAATCTAAGGAGCATAGCATTTGTGTGTGCTGAATTTTCGCAACCCCTACACAGTAGCAGTCTCAGGTGAGGCTCGAACCCGTATCCTTTGCGTTACAATCCGAGTTATCTAACCAATCGGCTACCGTGGCCCAGCAATAAAATCACACTGCGGTGAATAGTATAGATCTTCTGCCCGTAAACCTTCCGTTGCATACCCAGAGTATATAAAACCACAGATAGTGTTATGCAAACCAGACTATAAGATCAATGTCTGCTCCTCTGAAAACTCATGAAAACAACATTTTATTTGAAATTTTCATTTTAACGCTCTCCTGAGAATTTCTAGGTCAACTCTAGGCTACTATTTTCTGCTACATAAAATTTACAATAAATCCCGTTAGAAATTATGCTCGGCAGCCTGTCCATTCGCTAGGGGGCAACAAGAAATTTCACACAAAGGAGGCTATTCCGGCGGAGCCGCTAAGTAACAACCAAAGTAGCCTACGTCATTCGATAGCGTGGCTAAATATGCAAATGATGCGGAAATAATATATAAAGGTAGAGATGACCCGTGCGAAGACGCGTAATAACGTCTAATCGGTTTATGAACGATGGACGTGACTCAGTTAGGTATGAAAATTTATTATGCAACAGCAAAATCTACTCAATAGTGTCAATCAAAGCAGTTACCAAATTTCGAAATTGGTGTAATTTATAAGTTTACACATTTAGTACAAACTAGCATCATAAATCTATTCATCAATGACTACGTCCAATCAATTATCCATTAACTGAAGACAATGTCTAAATCATCTTCAGATTATAGTATGGAATGCAGAACAGCTTTTGTGGATTACAGAATAAACCTCTAAGCATTCGCCACTCACAGACAACGAATTGTTAACTCGACTTCCTGATCTAAGCAGATTTCGTAAGCGAATAGCGTAGAAGTAAACAAGCTTTAGGAAAATTGTCAGCTCGAATCCAAACCATTCAGCTGACCATAAATTCAAATGTTCCGACCACTTTCCATGTTGATATAAGGCACAGGAAATCAGTACTTTATTACGCCCGAAGGCAGAAAAACAAATCAGACGTCACAACATACATGCGCAAATCAAACAAACATAAAGTCAAACGCACAGACTGCGAAAATGTTCGTAAAGGTCATTTATGCAACTAAATTTACCGTTCAAGATGCAAGCAAGTTCAGAGTCACAAAGAAAATGCTCAACAACGTAACACCAGAAAATATACTGGAGAAAATTAGATGTCGAATGAACTAGTCGCCTATAGAACATCATGCGACGTTTCTTAATAATGTAATGTAAGTATTGTCCAAGGGGGTAGAGAGAAGTGTTTGGGATTCAGGGTCCAGGGTTATGTCCTGTGGGTTATTGTCCGGGGTTAATGTCCTGTTACCAACGAATTGTTTACTCCCGGGGGTTATTGTCCATTTTACGATACGGTCGGTTGTGTCCGGGGTTAATGTCCTGTAACCACGAATGCGTTTACTCCCAGGTTATTGAATCCGAGGGGAAGATTGTCGAAGGGTTGTTACCACGAATTGTTTACTGCCGACCTCCGGTTAACTTTAACCAAGCATCGCCTGGATCTACGAATTGAACTCTAGCCACGAATTGTTTTCATCGCTTCTCCCGATCGACGCCCACTTTGTCCTCGTTGCAAGTTCAATAAACACGCAGTTGCACAACCGCACTACTCAAACTTCATGAACTATCGTCTATACAGGTCGAAGTTACTTAATAGGGACGTGCATGAAGTTTACAACGATTTCAGATGTAGTTAGATAGTATCGTCTTTCCAATGGAGTGTTAAAGGTCTTAAACGGATAGTAGGCCAATTGAAGTCAACAAGCTCAGGGCAGCGCCTTTATGAAAATCCTCTGCTCGAGTCACGAACCAGCTGACCATTAATTCAATATATTCCGACTGAGTTCCTGCTCTCCGTGTTGATGCATAGGACGGGAAATGTTTCCCCATATATACCCCCCTCAGTATTGTTATACCTAACTATGCAGGTTCATTTATTGATGCTAGCAATTAAATACATTTTATTCAGACTAGCATCATTAATCTATAGTTCTATACCATAAATATCGCACAAAACACGCAAAACAATAAATGCCAAATGGAGATTTTTACATTATAAATAGGCTAACGATTTCAATAGCGCCGTTAAGTATTATTGCATCCTAAAGTGGCAGTAGGTTGGTAGCCCGCTCGTCACGCCGGCGGTTCGGGTTAATTCGAATCGGTTGCAGAATTTAATTTCTTCTTTACTGCGAATGGCTCGGTCGCAATATCAAACACCAGTACGACTTGCTTTTGCCTTGGACACTTAATCATCTTCGATATAAAACTCGTTTATTTGAAACAATTATAGATTAAATCCGTTAATTTTTTGCACAAAAGGCAACAGTAGAAAAGCAACACAGTTGACGTTCGCAAGCATGAAACAGACAAATTTAATAATAAATGAAAAGAGTTAACAGAACTCTGTCAATGATCACGGGCAAAGAGGACTCTAGGTATAAAGTTCTTCTTTTTCGTTCATTCTATTATTGATATTTTTGTTCTTTCTTTGTTTTATCAAGTCAGTTACAAAATCTATTCCTTTTTAGGATCAGGCGCTGGTGTTGCCGTCCTATCGACGAATATTATTATCCACAGGGCCGGTGTCACGAAATAGAGTTTCCCCATATCCATGAGTATCCCCCTTAGCGAAATGGAATATTCCATCGGTTTACTTTGCATTTTTGGCGGATTTTATAAGTGTATTGAGTCGTACTGTTTGGATTTATTGCACATAAAAATATTTTAAGTTAATTATCTTTAGTTTGTACGTCAACCTGAAATTAATTTACTTTTGTTTTTTGGTGATTTTGACTGGATTTTCGTCGAGGCTATCGTGATGCATATGACGAAACGGATAGCGATATAGTTTATCCCCGGATACTGCTAAACCGGTCAAATTTCATCCGGGGATAAATTCATACAGCTCCCGGATAGTCTTAGATATTCGGATGGGTTTCTATTTCTTGATATTGGCGCAGGGTCCGACTGCAGCCCTAGGCGAACCTGTCTTCGCTGCGCCCCAGTAAGTGATATAACTAATAAATAATTACAACTAACACATTTAATTTAAAAGTTATCCATAATTACAGTAACAGTCTGGAAACTGTATTAGCTATGCACACCTACTGCTGTATCTATAACATCGTTTAATGGTGAATTTAAATGCAAATACATGCTGGCCTATTAAATAATGAGACAGCTGCACATTTTCGTTTGAACACTTTGTAAGAAATCCTACGGCTACTGGTACTAAGTCATAATCCTACCTACGTACGAACTTTCTACGAAGTCTGTAGAAATAATTATAATGTAATTTCAAAATTTTATTTTTCGCGCTTTCACTTTAGCAAATGTAGAAGAGTTCTATCAGTTCAATGTCTCAAGCAAGAGGTCTATCATGGCCGAATTGGACCATGTAATACTTAGGCCTAGTTCAACAAGTCTTTCTTGCAGCATGGACGTACGCAGGATATGTTTCTTTTGAGCTTCGAGAAGCGGGGTATTTTCTCTAATTATTAACCACAGAAACTGGAAGGTTCAAGAAGACGTCAAATCGAATAAATATGCGGCGTCTTCATAACTGAACTTATTATATTTTTAATACATAGTACACGCATTACGTGTTAGCAATTTAAAACTAGTCCTATATTTTACTACAAGGCCTCATATCAATGACGCACACATGTCATGCCATAATGGACTTGCAGGATCATCCAGACAGTTATCTTGCGTATCTGGTTTTGTAGCCTACTTGCACTACGATTTTTCTGTGATGGTGGGTATGAATTATGTTTTTAACAAAAATTGAATAAACTTTTAATAAAAACAGGGTTTCTGGTAAAACAAGAAACCTGCCAAGTGAAAATACAAGGTCTCCAGAAAACCTGTATTTTAGAAGTTCGGATTAAAAACCAGGATCTTGGGAAAACCGAAGGAGTGGTAACATTGCAGATGATCGGTCTCAGTTTCATTTCAAAATATGTCGCTATAGTACATGAAACTTCAAACTTAATGAGAGAAACGTTTTTAACCGTGACGTGCCACTTGACGTTCAGATTTCAAAGTGTCTGTTATCTGTTTGAAGTCGCTTCGTATTTTCGTTATTCATTTTTATTTTGAATGGTTTGCAAAACGCCGGCAATGTTTAAACAAATCTGTTACAGATGTCTCCATTTTTAGGCGGCCGCCTGGTTTGCGTAGTGGTTAAACCGGCCCTGATTATCCATCAAAGATTAACTCGTAACCGGAACCTGGCCACTGGAATCGGTTCTCTTGGCTTCGGCTTCGGAGGCATGGTCGCATCCATCTTTACAAATTACCTTATCCAGTCGTATGGTTGGCGAGGTGCCTTCCTCATCCTTGGAGCCATTCAAGCCCAACGCATTCCACTGTGCCTGTTCTGCCGCACTCCAAAGAGATTGACCTCGCAGTCAAACCATGCGTCCGGAATCATCCAACGAAGAATATCTACACCACTGATTTTAAAATATCTGAAAGAAACCTTTAACTTTTCCATTTTGCGTCAAGCGAGGTATTCTGTGTATGCAGTTGCCTACGTTCTCCACACGTTCTGCGTGACCGGCTACATGCCTCACACAGTAAACAGGGCTGTTCACGTCGGTCTAACCCGTGACCAAGGAGTGACCGCAGCGGCGTTAATGAGCACCATTTCCACAATAACCAAAGTGCCCGTTTCCTTCATCGCTAACCATCCAAAGGTACACTCGTCTCTGATTTACAGCATCGGAATGTTCTTTGCCTTTTTGTCGATTGTTGCACTCTTCATCAATCCAGGAATCATCGGGACAATGACTTCCGCTGCGCTGTTCGGAATTCATCTGGGTATGAACATGATACTGTTTGAAATTCATCTATATCAGTGGCGGCGCCAGGTTGTTGTGGGGTGCCTAGCCCGGCTCCCCCAAATGCGGTTCAACCCCCAAAAGTAAAAAGCGGGAAATCTCAGTCAAAGCTTGCTTCATAATAGGCCAGCTAAACAATGACCAAATAAAACTAATTATCAACTATCTCAGGCAGTGACTGTAGGCTACTTGATTTTTTTTATTATATTGCATTTATTACGCACGTAGGCCTAAAACAGTCGCAGAAGTACTGGTACTGATTGAATTCATTCATTCATTTCGATCAATTATATAGCGCCCCTTCACGTAATCTACTTAGTGGAGCTCCCTACTCTGGCACGGCTTTAAAGAACAGTCTTAAGGTGATAACAGAACGTGGGAGAGAAGGTCCCGGGGAAAAAGGCGAAGCTCAAGAGGGAGACCATTCCAAGTGGAGGGTCCACCATCGAGAAAACGCGGTTCTGCCTAGCGGAGGTACAGACAAAATGGACAAGAAGGAGACCCAGTTCAGATGTGCGGAGATAGGCAACAGCGAGGCTTAGTAAGGAGCGCCAGACTAGGGCAGCTATCCTATTCGCAATCCGCTGCTCAGAAGGAGCCAGTAGAGAACGTCGCGCATGTAACTAGAGACATGACCAAATTTTGGCATACGACCTATAAGGCGGGCAGCAGAACGCAAGATCCGATCTTAGTACCTTCAGTCGACCAGTCGGGAGGTCAGCGTATAGCGAGCAACAGTAGTCAAGACTAGTTGTGACGAAGGGCGTCGAAGGCATGGATCAGGGTGGAGGTAACAGCGGCAGTGAGTGAGTGGGCGACAGTGCTGAAGAACTCAAGGCTATAGGGATGTTGATAATATGGGGACTAAAGGTGAGTTCTGGGTCCAATGTGTCGCGAAGGCCACAACAGAGGAGAAAGTGAAATAGGGGAAAGCGGCAGCGAGGGCAGCTATGTCTAATCTATCCAGTTGCTGTCTGCTACTCAGCCAGATGAACTGGGTTTAAGTGGAGTTAAACCGCAGCCGGTTAGATGATATCCAGGCCGATGTCCAAAAGATGTGTGCTGAAACGCACCTACAGGTATCTGGAACCTGAAAGATTTTCCCGGGGAAACTTCAGACCTCCGCTTCAAAGGGTGCCGCTTCTCGGCAGCGATGGTGCGTTGTGGGAGGAATTGTGGGAGGGGTGTAGGGAATGTAAAAAAAGGGGAAAGAGAAGTGGAGTGGTTTTGAAAAGGGTGAGAGAAGGAAGGTACCGGTAGGGAAGGGGATGGAGGAAAGGGGAGAAGACAAAGGAAGGGCTTGGGGCTGTTGTCCCAAAACTGAAATCCTGGCGCCGCCACTGATCTATAATTATACGAACATTAGACTCGATAAAATCGAACTCTATGGGAAATTGTGACTCTTGAGATTGATGTAAATTCGAACTTGACTGTTTTAATTTTATTTATGCATGAAAATGATCGTTGCATATTTAAGTATTAGGGGAACCCAGGGCAAGTTGGCCGGTGGGGCAAGTTGGTTTTGCGTTCCTGTGAGTTCACGGGGAGGTAGTGAAACAGACTACAGTAGGCTACTTCTTAAGGTCGAGGCCATATGTGTTGACTTTTATGCGTATATGAATTTTCGCTGCGAATTTTTGTGGATTTTTTGCTGAATAAAAGGTAATTTTATATCTTAAGCAAACTTATTTCGTGAAATGTTCAATTCTCTATATATCGCAAGCTATAGGGACTAAAAATGTGAAATTTGTACAATGTTTAGCGCCATTTTTGTGGCATTGAACGGCATTCGTTCTCTCCCGCGAGACCTCTCTGATTCTTTCTATGGACTACTTAAGACCTTCCTCTTTGACCGGGCCTGGGTCGGGAGCGCCTCTGAGTAGTTATCTTGAAGGGGCGCTATATAAATTCCATAGATAGATAGATAGATGTTGCTCATGGTTGAAATTATTCACGTTGTCCCGCGATATGTGGTTTTAGAAAAATTGTCTACTAGGGCAAGACGGTTGGGGCAAGTTGGTTGCCTATAACAATCTTATAGGGCCTAACTATTATGTATTACATCTTGAGACCAAAGTCTAAAGAAATGCTCTGCTGAACAGGAATCCAATGTAATGTCTTTTTACAAGGGCTATTATGTTCATATATTGATGTCTTTGCTACGACTCTAACCAAAGAGAACTCTCCTGAGCTTCTGTAGATTGGACTTTATGTTGCCAATAAGAATCAAGTTATAGTCATCCTCAGATATATGACACCTAACTCTGCGCAAGTCACTGATATGCATGCGTGACAAATTAAAATACGAGTATCTACTAACATCGATGGTAAAGGACTTTGTAGATTTAAACTGACACTCAGGTTATTCTTGAGCAGAATCACCAACTCAATAAGTGAGCCTAGTGAGTCTCCTAGTTTGAAACATTTAAACATAGACGTCTTAATAATAGCTGGCCATGATTTAAACTGATCAAACCTTTTCAGCTCCAGTGGAGTGACCAGCAGCAGAAATTTAATTTTTAATGATATTGAGGTGGAGCTTAGTGGTCACAATATAAGACTTCCCTCCTGAAAGACAATGGACAACAGCTGTGCGGAAGCAATTACAAGATAAACTGTCAAATGAATTTAAGTATCATCGCCTAAAAATGATACTCATTCATTCATTCATTTCAGAGATTTATATAGCTCCCCTTCAAGATTATCTACTCAGAAGCGCTCCCGACTCAACCCCGGCTAAAGAGAACAGTCTTGAGGTTAGAGAAGAATGTGGCCGCAAGGGCTCTATGCATTAGGCATAGATCCACAGGGGAGCTCATTCCAGATTGCAGGGCCAGCAACAGAAAAAGGCACGGCGCTGCATAATAGAGGTCCGTGACCGGGGAACAAGAAGCTCAACCTGCTTAGAGGAGCGGAGAGAACCACGGCGCTGGACGCTTAGGGTGGAGCAGCAGAGCTCCTGTAAGTAAACAGGGGCCACACCCGCGAGGCAGCGTCAGACCAAGGCAGAGATCCGCTAAGTTATCCGCTGCGGGAAAGGGAGCCAATGCAAGACATCCCGCATGTAATCACTAACATGGCCGAATCTTGCGATGCGGCCGGCCAATGAGGCGTGCCGCCTCTCGCATGACCCGGACCAAGCACCCAACCCGAGCCGCCGGAAGAAGGCGAGAAACGATATCCTAGTCAATGACTGCCAAGTTGTGTAGGACTACCTATCCCTAAGTGACACCATGCATTAGTAAAGCATTGGAAAGAAATGCCATACTGACTAAGTGCAGGGACATAATTATATATGTTGGAAACCAATTCAGTGTAGGCCTAATGTTCAGAAGCCCAAAACAATGTTGGTGTCAATGCAACAAAGTGGATGGACACATCATCAAAAGCCGGATAAGTCAAGAGGAACAAGTGCTGTCACCTTACTCTTACCCATTGTGCAATCTATTAGGCTACTTTGATGATGATGTGCCTCATGTTTTAATTAAATAAACCTTCTAAAGGTGAACGGAATCGACACTTTACAATTTTAAGTTTATGACTTGACTTACGACTCTCATTTATGTAGGGCCTGTATTCGTTGTTGTTGATGAGTATTGTTTATTATTAGCATGTTCACTACTATAATATCGCAGGCCTATAATTAATAGACCGATGTATTACAATAAACCAACTTGTGTCAACAGCAAGCTACTTGAATGATGGGTATATCCAACTTGCCCCATTGGTGCACCAAACTTGCTGTTCTGACTCATTATTTTCTTCAGTGATTATTACTTTTTTCTTAATTATGTAAGATAAATCTGTTATGTAGTATGAATAACAATTATTGATATAGCAATGTTTTGGTATAAAAGAAATTCTGCTGATAACAAGCCATCATGTTTAAATTAGGAAAAATGTAAACACCAACCAACTTGCCCCGCTTTCCCCCACAGGAAATTCTGAAGCGAAAACAAAACCACGAGGCTCTTTGAGATCATCTGAATATTACTCATTTTAATTTATTTGCCTCAAAATATTACTGAAATTACTTGAGTATCCTTGAAATTCATTCAAACATAAAGAAGAGTCTCAAAACTTTACTCAGGTATGAATCCAACTTTTTAATTAAACGAATTCACTGAACATCAGATTGTAGGGAATACATTTAGGGTTGAGCAATGTGCAGTTGTACGCAACAATAATTATAGCCTACTGAAACAACGTAACAGATTTTGGAGGGTGTTGTTTCGTGTCATCAATGAATTTTCTTCTTTTTGCTGAAGGTTGTGCAGTCACAGTGTCTTCTGTCGTCGCAGTTGACCTATTGGGCGTGGCTCTTGTTTCGAAGAGCTTGGCAATACTGCAGTTCATTGGAGGTTTTGCAAGTCTGGTATCAACGCCTCTCATTGGTTAGTAGAACAGTTACTTCTCTGAGGATATTAATTGCTTCCGTAGACTATGCAAGAAGTTTATTTACCCAAATGAATATGAGTAGAGATTCCAGCATTGTTCCATATCTGTGTGTTGAAAGTGTGGATGTGTTTGTATTTGTACATGCATGTGCAACAAGGAAGATGATGTAATCCTGATCAGAGTAATTATAGTCGTCTCCGCCTAAATCCGCTTCCTTTGCGTCCAGAGTCTCCCATTTTCCACTTGACCCAGAGGATCGCCGATTCGCTGTCCTTCTATGACGAATTGGGTGGGGGGTCCGGTGGCGCGTTGGATAACATCTGGCGAAGAGTGCGAGAGGTACCGAGTTCGAGCCCCGTTAGGGCGGATTTGCTTTGTAGGCTGCTATTAGCGCCGTGTATTACAAGCTGTCTGTTCTGTTAGTAGTTAACTAGTTAAGATTGTTTCAATTGCATAACATGTAAATGTACAGCGCAGTGCGTTTGTCAGGCGCTAAATTAAAGAAAAGATATTATTATTATTATTATTATTATTATTATTATTATTATTAATTGTATAAGGTTTGTGTTATTATCGCTATAATGCAGCCATCTTTTATGAGTTCACTAATGAGCGCTGAGGATCGTTGTAAACTTGAGCGTTTGCTCAGTTTCTGGACCTGTTAAAGTAGCATCGGTTGTTAGTTGTCTGACAGTCGTTGTTTTATTCATACGTTATCCTGTTGTTGGTGACATTATCAGGTAAGTATAAGTGTTATGTGCTATATATGTTGTTAAGTCAAAGCTGAACGTTCGATGAAGCATAGCGCTAGGCACTGTGTTATTTGCGGTAAGAAATTGAATCAGTAGTTGTTTTTCATTTCGGTTGTTGATTAGTTGATATTTATTCTGTTCTGTGTGTAGGTTGGGTTTTCGATTTGACTGGCGATTACAACAAAGCCTTCGCCATCATCGGTTGCATGGCATTCGTGTCTGCCAGTCTCATGGTCGCCTTGACTTTTGTCACCAAATACCACAGGAAGTCCATCGCTAAAGACAATGAAATTCTTCCCTCGGATTATGGCACCATAAATCCACCGACGCCACGAAATTTTATTCGTAGCAAGCAGTAGTCTACTTATTTATCTATATTTACGTGTAGAATATTAATGGATGCAGATATTCGCGTTCAAAGTTATTCTGGGTCTGCGCTGCGAAATGGAACCTGTTGTTAAAGTTTGTCGTGATGTTTATGCAGCTTTTGAACGATTTTCCAGACGGTTTCCAATGCTAGTTAACGGGCGCCATTCTGGATTGGTCTGTGATATATAATTATATATCCAATGATAATTAAGGATAATCAATGTTTTCTACGCGTGTTGTGTGTAAACTGACCGGTTGGAGATAATCTGAAATCTTTTTTGCATGTCGGTATCGAACAAGCATTCCAGAATATCACTTGTCCACCAAAGATGCGCTCGCATCATGTCTAGAAGCTTCAGATATTTCAGAATCCGGAGGGATCAACGAACTGTCAATCAATTGTATCAGACGCGGTCTAGAAAGTCAGAATGATTTCGTTCAGTGTTCGAAAGCTCTATATCAAAACCCTGAATTCGACGCTCTTATAAGATATTTGCCTTCCTTCTCTAAAATCTTTGAAAGAATAATGTATGATAGACTCTTCTCTTATATAAATCATAAGAATCTCCTTTACCCCCTTCAGCATGGATTCCAACCTGGTCACTCAACCTCAATGTCGCTACTGGATATTCAGGACAGGATCTCTAAGGCCATGGATAGTAATGAATTCTCTATAGGCATATTCTTAGATCTCGCCAAAGCATTTGACACGGTAGACCACACAATTCTTCTAGCAAAATTGGAACACTATGGCATTAGGGATAAATCACTTGATTGGTTTAAAAGCTACTTAACTGGTCGATCTCAGAGGGTTTTATGTAATGCTAACTTTTCTAATCTGCAATTCATATTATATGGTGTTCCACAAGGCTCAATCCTCGG
This sequence comes from Aporrectodea caliginosa, assembly GCA_020284085.1. Classification (NCBI taxonomy): domain Eukaryota; kingdom Metazoa; phylum Annelida; class Clitellata; order Crassiclitellata; family Lumbricidae; genus Aporrectodea; species Aporrectodea caliginosa. Next base: position 2,677 of record JACEVL010000483.1, on the reverse strand, counting down.
ACCTCTTCTGTTCTTAATTTATTTTAATGATCTTCCCAATTCCTCATCACTGCTACGTTATATCTTATTTGCTGACGACTCCAATGCCTTCTTATCTCACTCTTCTTACGACCAGCTGATAAAATAGGCCAATGAGGAATTGACCATGGCCGCTGAGTGGTTCAAAGCCAACAAATTATCATTAAATCTTTCTAAAACTAATTATATGATCTTTAGAGCTTCCAAAAAAACTATACCTATAGATTGTGAACTAACCATTGACAATACAATAATTCCACATGTTAAAACATCTAAATTTCTCGGTGCCTTCATTGACCAGCACTTGAAATGGAATTCCCATATTAATGAAATATCTTAAAAAATCATGAAAAACATTGGAATAATTAGAAGAAAATCTGACCTACTCCCCTCTCAAATACTTAAGAACTTATATTTTGCTTTAATTTACCCCTGTTTAATCTACTGCAATCTTATATGGACTTCTACCTATCCTACACACTTTAAAAAGCTACCGATCTTGCCAAAAAGCTATACGTTTGATCACTAACTCGCCCTACAATTCGCACACTAAACCACTCTTTATCCAACTCAATTTACTAAATATTGAGCAAATTAAATATGTTCAGACTTGTGAACTTATGTACCGGTATGACAATAATTTGCTTCCACCGGCCTTTTCATCCTTCTTTGCTCCAGCCCTGCTCACCACCCAAACCAGAAGTAATCGTTCTTATGTATGCAACTTTGCTAGAACTAATACCCGCAAATTCTCAATCAGGTATCAAGGACCCCTTTTATGGAATAATTTACCGCATCTCATTCGAACAGCATCAGGTCTCCCCCACTTTAAAAGTCTCATTCGTGCACACACAATGAATAAATGAAAATATATTCACATCCCGGATTCAGTCTTTGTAGTCAATCTAATAATATATCTCCAACATTACATATTTTATTAACCAGTCAATTGTCAATTTAAGTAGGCCCCTATCTAGCGGGACCCGTCCCTTCTGGTGAGCCTATTGTTCCTGATCAACTCTCGTTGCTTACTAGCTCAATGTGTTGTTTTAATCTTCGATTGTTCGATTATATGACCATGTTGTTCAACACTTGTATCAATCTAATAATATATCTCCAACATTACATATTTTATTAACCAGTCAATTGTCAATTTAAGTAGGCCCCTATCTAGCGGGACCCGTCCCTTCTGGTGAGCCTATTGTTCCTGATCAACTCTCGTTGCTTACTAGCTCAATGTGTTGTTTTGATCTTCGATTGTTCGATTATATGACTATGTTGTTCAACACTTGTATATGTTAATGGGATCAATAAAGTGAATTTAATTGAATTGATATGGCGTAATATTACGTTTCATTACACCTCATCGTGTGGCTGTGGAAGCTCGTAGCTGGCCGCTCTACAGAAGGGCCAGAGCTCCTACAACTGTGTTCCTGGCGCCTGGTCTCCAAAATGAAATCGTGGTTTTATTGGAAACTATAATTATTCTTATTAGTTGTATTATTATTTTTTTGTTAACCCGAGGTATCAAGGATCCCTCAGGATTCAGGAAAAATTGCTATAAGGAGCAATTACTATTAGTATAATAATATATTATATTATTATTTTATTATTATTATTATTATATTATTATTGTTATTACTATTATTATTATTATTATTATTATTATTATTATTATTATTATTATTATGTTTATTATTATTATTATTATTATTATTATTATTATTATTATTATTATTATTATTATGGCAAAGTGAGTAATTTAGCATGGTAAGGTCGAGGAAAAACAGATGGCGTTCCCGCGTTGGACAGCTACCGAGAGTCTTTGGAATAGGTAGTTTGTTTCGAGGGTGTCATGGGTTGCATCCGTCAACCTTCGTCCAAGCTCCAACACAAAATTCAATCCTTCTGAGCTCCAAGCACCGCTGGACTCAAGTGCTACCGCCACAAAAGCATGTGTTCGGGTGATTGTGGCGTATTTCAATCTCTTGGCGGCGGCTGCCCGGTTTGCGGCCTCACCCGCTTCGGTTGATGTTGTTGCCAGATGTGACTTTGCGAATGTATCCGAAACTGTCACATCCCAAGTGAGGCATCTTCCGCATGACCACGGGATGAGTGTCACGCCGTCCGGTCGTTTACCATCTTCTCTGGTGAGGCCCAAAGGTTCTTTCTGAGAAGGGATGTTTGCTCTTCCGAAAGATCGCCATATGATATCGTTGAGGATGTTATGCCGTTGATGTCTGCCAGCGTTTTTTCTGCAGGCCAGACCGTGAAGTCCTCTGGCGTCGACTCTCTCACCACAGTGACACACATGAGGTTCGCACAGTGTCGTCCCGAGTCGCATTCCAACCGCGATCCGTATTACTTCGTCAGTTAAACGGAGTCCCAATGCAGTAACCGGAGGCGCTAGCAACCAATCTCCCGCGTGTGGTGCCTGAGAGGCCAAGAGACGAGCCCGGTCTAGTGTGTTGTTCGCCGATTCGTGCAGAGTTGTCCATGCTTTACTTATCCAGCGGCTGTCCCATTCTCTTTGGCGATGAGCTGCTGATCTTGTTGGTGGTTCTGAACCCGTGAGTAGTGTCCATGCTTTCAGAGCTGTATCTACGAGATCGTCTGAGGTATCAGCTGATTCCGGTGGTAGCATGTTTGCCTGGAGTTC
>JACEVL010000482.1:1380000-1524153 GCA_020284085.1 Aporrectodea caliginosa | reverse complement strand
TAAAGATAATTTCTATCGGAGTTTAAATGAAGCATAAAGATAATTTCATAAAGATAATTTCTCTGTCTGTTGACTGTTTAAGCTGCTCCTAACACTCCCGCCTTCAAAGTGGTTCCTGATCAGTGCTGTTCGTTTCCATTTTCACTGAACGGAGTCATTTACTACAACTGCATGCAGACCATCAAGTATACATACAGTACTGGTTGCCTCATGGCCGGCAGAGTCTTTGCCTATTGTCTGTCTAATAAAGGTATTTTGTGTGGCAAACGCATCTCTCTCTCTCTCTCTCTCTCTCTCTCTCTCTTTCTCTCTTTCTCTCTTTCTCTCTTTCTCTCTCTCTCTCTCTCTCTCTCTCTCTCTCTCTGTCTCTCTCTGTCTCTCTAACTGTCTCTCTCTGTCTCTCTGTCTCTCTTTGTCTCTCTCTGTCTCTTTCTGTCTCTCTCTGTCTCTCTCTGTCTGTCTCTGTCTCTGTTTTTGTCTCTGTGTGTTTCTGTGTCTGTCTCTGTCTCTGTCTGTCTCTGTCTGTCTCTATCTGTCTCTGTCTCTCTTTGTCTCTCTCTCTCTGTTTTTCTCTGTCTCTCTCTGTCTCTGTATCTCTCATTGCATAATTTGTACAATCTACTTGTGTGAAATCCTAATTTAGTGGCAGGTACGTGTTTAGTTAACATTGAGCCCAAATATTCTAATTATCCTTTAACATCCTTCACTCATAAATATTCAAAATATTTATACACGGCCCCTTGTAGGATTATTCAGTAAAATACAACTGTATTTGAAACGCCTTCATCCTAAGATCAGAAGTTAACAAACGACCATACAACAGAGTATTGACGACTCCGATCAATAGTGCGTGAAAGACTTGTTCAAGGTCCTTGCACAGTGGTCGCCTGAGTAGAGGATTGAACCCGTACTCGCTGAGTTGCAGGCTAAGCAGTCAGTCCATTCGGCTTCCTTGCCCCGCATAAATGCTAGTGCCGTCCTTCGAACCTGCTGAGATAGTGCATCGATAACCTTAACTTGACCACGGTACCCATTAATATTATAGCCCGTTATGCTCGATTTTTGAGGCTAAGCTTCTCAAATTGCAATGAACCTGGCCATTGATCCTGTACCCAGAAGATTAGCATTGACTGAGGGATCACAAACACTCACACTTAGAATGCAGAAACGTTGTACTGGGACGGATTCGATTCAAGATCCTTTAACTCGAGCTATCCACGAGCAATCTACGATTGTTGGCACTTGTCGGCAATTACTAAAGATCTTTGTGTTCCGTTCCAGTTTTTAGTCAGCCTGTTCGTGTAGATTTACTGGCATTTCACTTCCGGCCATCATTGCGAGCTCATCGATTTTACTCTTGTGTCGGATAACCCTGTTGGGACAATTCTCTTCTAAATATCGTAATCGTAATCGTAATCTAGCATTTATATAGCGCCACTCAAAACAGAGGCGCTCCCGACCCGAGCCAGTCTCTTCACTGGTAAAGGGAGGTTTTCAGGCGCTTGCGGAACTGATCAAAAGAAATAGAAAAAAGGTCAGTCCTGAGGGACTGAGGTAACTGGTTCCAGCTATTGGGACCAACAATAGCGAAACTCCTAGACTGGGTCGTAGAAGTACGCACTCGCGGGACAACCAAGTAACCATGGGCCGAGGACCGAAGGAAGGAACGACTGTGCAGAGAAGATACTGGGGTACAAAAGGCCCTAAGATAGTGAGAAGCAGACCCAGCAAGACAGCTACGCATGAGGGAACAGACCTTGAATTGGATGAGCTGGCGGATGGGGAGCCAGTGAAGGGAGTCACGGATAAAATAGGAGATAATTATGGTCAAACTTTGCAATGCCCCTATGAGGCGGGCGGCAGCGTTCAGAATGGACTGAAGTTTAGATGTATTTGTAGAGGAGAGACCAATGTAGGCCGCATTCCCATAATCAATCCTGGAACAGATCAATGCATGGACCAAAGTCGTGATGGCGTGCAGTGGTAGTGATTGGCGGATGGCACGGAGTTGGCGTAGGTAGTAGAAACAGGAACGAGAGACACTATTTACGTGATCAGATAGAGAAAGGACAGGATCAAGAATGAATCCAAGATCACGGACAGAGGAAGAGAAGTGCATATTTGGAAACCGAAGACGAAGGGAGTCAGCATCAACCTTAGCAAGCTGGGCACGACCACCGAGCCATATGTACTGAGTCTTGTCTTGGTTAAGACGAAGGCGATTTGAGGATAACCATCGGTCAAGAGCAGCTGAAGCCTCTAGAATACGCTCGACCATAACAGCAGCTGTGTCTGCAGGTCCATGAAGGTAAGCCTGCGTGTCATCAGCATATTGGTGGGATAGGACACCCAGTGGACCAAGGACCCCAGCCAGATCCGAAGTATATAGGACAAACAGAAGAGGAGCAAGAACCGAGCCCTGAGGTAACCCGTAAGAGAGGGGAACCCAAGCAGAGCGGGTGGGACCAAAAACTACCGAGACGGAGCGACCAGAAAGAAATGAGCGGAACCAGAGAAGAGCAGAATCAGTAATCCCAAATGAGTTAGAGAGCCGGTCAAGAAGGATGGTGTGATCAACAGTGTCGAAAGCGGCACTAATGTCATAGAGGGAAAGTAGGTTTTAAAGTAGGGAAAATATACGTAGGCCTACTGTTTCTATTGATTGTGCTAAGCAATCAACTTCTGTGTGTAATTAAGTCGCACTTCTCTGGACGAGACAGAGAGCCACGAAAGCAGATCCTTTATATTTTTTAGAGCTCCATGTCGTTCATACCTTTTATTTTAACCAGTTGGACAATTATTGTCCAATTATTCCGACTAGAAGTGTTTGAAAGGTCTTTTTTGAATGTCGTTTACTTTGCTATATCGGATCCTTTGTAATCTAAATCAAGCCTAGCATGTTCCAAATGCTCACGGGTTGATTTGATAATGAGACACCTTCCCTGGACGTCAATATATGCCGCGTCCAAGAGTAACACAGAGACTTATGACCAGTCGATGCCTTTGTTTTCTCAATCTGTAACGAAATGGATGCAATAGTTCCTTGAACAATAGATCCTATATCCCCTTCAAGACAGCCAAATCTGCTATCTTGTAATAAATGCTAGATAGTTTCTCTACCTCGCTACTCTCCCTCGGAACGCCGGCCAGGTGGCTGACTCACAAGTCACTGGTCGGTGTAAAATGTCGTACGCCTTGATGTGGCGAGGGAGCCGCAGCCGTCTCTGCCTTCTTTCCTCTCGGAAGATACGAGTCGGCGACCAAGTGCGCAAGGGCGAAAGAGCGGCGGACGGAAGACGAACTCTGAAGCGTTCGTGGCCGCGGAGGAGCTAGTCGATCGTTCTCTTAAAGAAAACAACATCGAGAACAACAACTGGAGAAAGAAACACCACGAAGACATGGAGAGGAAGCGATCGATTAACCGGAAGACGGACTGGTCACCCACCGAAGGCAACGAAGATCAACTCCTGCTCCGAATGAAAACGACAGCAAATAAAAACAACGAGAAGAACGCGTGAAGAGCAACAACAGAACGAACAAAGAAAACAAGGCGACATCGTTCAACTCTACAGTCTGCGCTGAAGACAATGCAACGCCCGACCGTCCGACGGCAACCGTTGTTACCTTGTGTCCAAGGCAACAACGAAAACATCGATCAACCGGAAGACTAAGTGCGCAAGGGCGAAAGAGCGGCGGACGGAAGACAAACTCTGAAGCGTTCGTGGCCGGAAGGCTATTCCAAGGCAACAATGAAGAAGATTCTGCGCTGAAGACAAAGCAACGCCCGACCGGTTGGCGGGAACCAGAAGGAAAGGACCGATCTGCCGATGGAGACCAAAGAGTTCTACCTGGAATGCAGTGATGTAACCACCCGACCGGCGACTACCGACCGGAACGGTACAGCACCGTCAACGGCAAAGAACAACAACGTGAAGACGAAACGAAATACAACAACGAAAGAAATAAAAACCGAACAAAGTGAGCTAAATTACGAATAAATCCAAAGGAAAGAAATCTACACTTCCGAAACCAGCGACAGCCAAAGCCATTCCGACGGCAACCGGAAGGAAAGGACAGATCTGCGGATGGAGACCAACGAGTCCTACCGGGAAAGCAGGGGCGTAACCACGAGACCGGTGGACTACGACCGGAAGAAGCTGTCAAAGGCAAGGAAGAAACAAACACAAAGAACGAACGAACAGAGCAAAGAACAACAGCTGCATGAGGAATCAGTGAACACGTAAACAGAGTGAGTGAGTAAGAGAAACTTTAGAAAACAAAAAATATATAAAAAATAAAAATAATAAGAAAAAAAACAATTTTGTCGATTACCGGAGAAACATAAAGAAAAGAAGAAACATAAAGAAAGGAAGAAACATAAAGAAAGGAAGAAACATAAAGAAAGGAAGAAACATAAAGAAAGGAAGAAACATAAAGAAAGGAAGAAACATAAAGAAAGACAGAAACATCAAGAATGCCAGACATGTGAAGAACTGAAGACATCCAAGAAGAGAACAAGAACAACAACACCTACATGTAAAATCCAAGAATACAGCACATCAGAAACGAAAAGAAATTAAAGAACATCTGGAAGACGGCAAAGACCTTTGTCGTAAGTCGTAACACACCGTCGTTAAACTACATTTCCATTACCTCGCTACTAGATTACACCGGTCACCTCAACCTACTGTATTGTCGCCAAAGGTCTAGTATGACGGTTCTGCCAGACCCTATCTGCCTCCTACCATCCCGTTCCAAATAATGGGTCAGTCAATAGGACAGCCGACACTCCATGTTCTGCCTACCACCAGCTTTCCCTAGGTCAATCAACCCACGTGAACATTATTTACAGTTAGTGGTATGGTCAGTAATAATAGTCTATTTGCAATAGTCTTTTGAGTGCCACTGTCTATTTCCCAAGGAATCCAAAAGCAGACTAGAACTGACTTTGCGCCAATGTCAACTAGAACCAGAAAGCTTATATACAAACTTCTCTGGAGCCTGGGGTAACTAAATCTTTTTTACGGCAGCCAAGCAGAGATTACTTTTGAGAAATCTATTTTTCTCACCGACCTGAAATGTTATGTAAATAACATTTCAGGTCGGTGTCCGCGCCTTTAAGTAGTTCTTAAAAGCTCTCTGAATAGATATCTTGAATGAGCGCTATAAACGGCATAATATAACGTCATTCTTATCGCCATAGTCATTTTTTATTTAGGTTTCACAGCCGACTACTACAATAGCACTGTGATTGTTCCCAACACGACGCAACCAGTGGCGTCAATATTCATTTTCGGGTGGTTTATCATCCAGAAACACGTCGTTGACGACAGCATGATGTTCAACAAGTCTTGGAATAGCTACAGCATCGGCTTCGGAGACCCGAGAGGAGAACATTACTGGTTCGGAAACGAGAATCTCTACCGCTTGACGTCAAGTGGAAACTGGAAGCTGAGAGTGGAAGTGGAGATGAACAACACTCGCAAATGGTATTCAGCGGAATACGAGTTTTTTCAGCTGAGCGACGAAGCCAGTGGCTACATTCTCAACGTTTCCGGATACACGGGTGACGCGGGCGACGCTCTCAACTACAACGTCGCGTACCTTAAGGCGGTTGGAATGAAATTCTCGACCTTTGACAAAGATAACGATGGCGCCAACATTAGCAACTGTGCTAAAAGCGGCATTGGCGGCTGGTGGTGGAACTATTGCAGCGTGTCTAGTTTGAATGCGCACAACAGCGTGATGAACACCTGGGGTAGCACCAGCAAATATATTTCCAGAAGCAGAATGATGATGAAAAGGAATTAAGAAGGTTTCTTTCTGATGTGGTATTTGCCCTACATAACAACAGAAGGAATCACATTACATTATATAACATCCTAGGCCTCCATCCGATGTTGTTGCCAAACATTTACCTTCAACACGTTTAATTACTGCCACTTTCTTTGGATTTGATTATAAACGTGCAGCTTCGATCTGCAGCTTTTAGACAATCTTAAGTCCGGACTTGTATGCACTTTTAACAGGTTCATGCATAAATAACGTATACGATCTTAAATTTAGAATTCGATTATGCATGCTTCTGTCACGCACGATCTCTGGAAGCGAAATCAGCTGCCATTCGCCACGCAATGGTTTCAAGGATTCGGTTATTAACAAATGCTCCAACATGCACGACGGACATGTTATACGTAGGCCTACTCTAAGGTCTCAAGTCCTAAAGTGGGATTTAGGAGAGAAGCTAATTTCGTTTTCGTAAGCTCTTGAGCCGGCATTGGACTGATGTCAATGTCCTAAGGTGTCAAGTTCTAAAGTGGGATTTAGGAGAGAAGCTAATTTCGTTTTCGTAAGCTCTTGAGCCGGCATTGGACTGATGTCAATGTCCTGGCCACAGTGACCAGTGCATAGCGGAACTAACGAGAACGTACTGGATATTTGTTTAGGATAGACGTTGCAAAGAAATAGACTTCAAATAGTTGTTGGAGATCCTTGGTAATTGATTATGAAAGTATTTAAAGATAAAGTCGCTAGTTTGCAAGATTCTAATCTGATCAATATTTAGGACACGATACAATGATACAATTTATATATTGCATCGGTAGGCATAGAGTGCCGAGGGCCAGCAAATACTCGCAACGCTCTTCTTTGTAACTCGTTTAATCTCGTTATCCTTGTAGAATATGTCGAGGCCCAGATCATGTTAGAGTATGTAAGGTACGAATGGATAAGAGAGTAGTATTGATTAAGACGTGTTTGACTAGGTAACAGATGAACTATCCTAGCCATTATGCCAACTTTTTGCTACTTGTTGAGAGATGAGTGCTATATGATCATTCCATGTTAGGCACTGATCAAGATAGGTTCCCAAAAAACTTGACTGAAGTTACACGAGATATGGAGATTCCATTAATGACCAATTGGTTTATTGTAGATGGGATATTTTAGAATTCGACTTTTAGAATTAGAATTTTTGCGCTGAGAGCAAATAAAATGTAAAATTCGTTTTGCTTAAATTAAGGGATAATTCATTACATAGGACCAGTCAGAGACTTTAGTCAATTCCTGATTCATAAGATAAAACAGACCATTACATGACTTGTTAGAAGTAAGGATGTTGCGTCGTCAGCGAATAATACGAACTGTAGTAGTATAGTAGGTTTCAGGCATTTGGAATATCGTTTACATAGATAAGTCGGCGATCAGTATAACTGACTTAATAATTTTTAAAGGCCTATTGGAATATATGTTATCAATTAAGGTCGATGAAGAAGCAGTAGAGTAAAGACACGACTGGAGGAAGCGGAAAACGCGGCAGAAAGAGGAGATTCCAAAACACTGTACAAGATAAATTACAAAGGAAATAGCAGGCAAGGTGACACAAAGAGTACTCATCAGAGACGATAAGGGAAGCACACTCAGAACGCACGAGGAACAGGCAGCAAGATGGAGCGAACACTTTAGCACAATCCTGAACTGCCAGGAACCAGAGATAACACACGACTTCACACACGATCAGCTTTAGATATAGACTTGGGTAATATTACGGGGAAGGAAGTGGAAACAACCGTAAAAAGGCTAAAAAGTGGAAAATCAGCGGGGTTTGACGATATTCAACCAGAGCTGCTAAAGAATGGAGGAAGGGAGTTGATCAAAAACTTAACACGCCTAAGTAATATGATATGGAGCACAGGAGAGGTGCCAAAAGACTCGCGCGATGGGATTATTATACCAATCCCGAAAAAAGGCAGTGTGATTCTCGTTAACGATAACGATAACGAAAATGTTCGTTAACGAAAATAAAATGATTTCGTTAACGATAACTATAACTATAACTAGAAAATATCATTAACTATAACTATAACTATAACGAAAATAACAATAACGAAAATTCATCTTTATTTTCGTTAATAAAAAAATAAAAATAGGAAGTGCAATATGGACGATTCGACATAAATGAGAACGAAAAAGTGCGATATTTTTATTCTGCAATTTGTCAGTAACTTTGGAAACTCATGTTTTCATGAAGTTGAATGTACCATGCTTCAACGGCTTTCAAAGCTCTGAGCAAATTGTGAAACAGCGTGTAAGTATACGCACAATTTTGCTTATAGCCTTAGTAATTGTAACTAAGTAGTAACTAAAATTAACTAAAATAAAAATCCATTAACTATAACTATAACTATAACTAAAATATAATACAAACTATAACTATAACTATAACTAAAATAAAAACCATTAACTATAACTGTAACTATAACTAAAATAAAATCTGTAAGGAGAATCACACCGAAAAAAGGAAACCTTGGCGATTGCAACAACTGGAGAGGAATAACGTTACTCTCCATGCCAGGGAAAGTCCTAGCCAGCATAATTCTGAGTAGAATGCAGGGGGCGACAGACGTTGTGCTGAAACAGCAACAGGCGGGCTTTCGGAAGAGCAGATCGTGTATTGATCAGATCTTCACATTAAGGCAGATTATAGAGAAGTGTTTGGCTGGAAATACAAACATACTTATTAACTTCATAGACTTTCGAAAGGCTTTCGACAGTGTCCAGAGAACGACGGTGTGGAGCATTCTTGCACAGTACGGAATACCAGAAAAAATCATAGGCATCATAAAAGGCATGTATAAAGAAAGTAGATGCACGGTAAGAGCGGAAGGGAAGATTGGGGAATGGTTCCAAATAGTTACCGGGGTGAGACAGGGATGTATCCTATCGCCAATGCTGTTTCTGGTGACGATCGACTGGGTAATGAGACGAAGCACGGAGGAGAGAATATGGGGCCTGGAATGGAAAGGAAACGAGAGGCTGGCAGACCTGGATTTTGCGGACGACATAGCGCTATTGGAGGATTCGTTGGAGGGAATGAATGAACTCACGGGCAGAGTGGAGAAAGAGTCGGGGTTGGTTGGATTACGAATAAACACTACAAAAACAAAGATCATGAAGGTGGGAGTATGGGATTCGAGAGAGGATGTCACTGTTGGAGAGGAGGTGTTGGAGGTAGAGGACTTTTGTTACCTGGGAAGTGTGATTGCTAACAACGGCAGCTGCGACAAAGAGATCAGAATTAGGCTAGGCAAGGCCAATGCCACGTTTGGAAGATTGAACAGCATATGGAAAAATAAAGGACTAAGCTTATTAACAAAGACAAGATTATACCGAGCCTTGGTCCTGACAATAGTGATGTATGGATCGGAGACATGGCCTATGACCAAAACTAATTTAAAGAAATTAGAAGCGGCTCATCATAGGTGGCAAAGAAGGATATTAGGGGTCACTTGGAGAGATAAAATAAAGAAGGAAGATATAAGAAAGAGAACATCTATGGAGAAACTGGAGGATATGCTGAAGATATCACGCCTGCGATGGCTGGGTCACATACACAGATTGGACAATGAAAGATTTTCAAAACAGGCACTAGAATGGACACCGACGGGATGGAAAAGAAAACGTGGAAGGCCGAGAAAGACCCGGCGAAACACGGTCATACAGGATCTGGACGACGGTGGAATGACGTGGGAGGAGGCCGAAGGGAAAGCGGAGGACAGAGTGGGATGGAGGAACTGTGTCGCCCGATGCGCTGCAAGCGCGTGGAAGGACTAAGGTCTAAGGTAAGGTAAGTAGCAGTAACTCTAGTCGGCTGATTAATAGCTAGCAAGAGATGATGGGATGGCATCATATCTGAGAAGTAATTGGTGTGGGCGTGCAAATGGACATTCAATAAGTCGATGTAAATATCTCCCAGTTTACAAATGTCTTTATTTTTTTTAGTCAAGACCTCCAGTAATTGATACCCTGCTGTTTAGCATCTATTTGTACTACATCACATATACTCACAACCAGTGTTATTTCTATTAACTGTAACTGTAACTGAAATAGTAAAATAACTGAAAAATGTCTTGCAGTTAACTGTAACTGTAACTGAAACTGAAAAATACTGAATAACTGAAACTGTAATAGTAACTGAAAAATGAAAACTGTATAACTGAAAAATAACAAAAGTTAACTGAAAAATAAACATGAGTGTTTTTTACTGACTTTTTGAATTGTAATCCTACTCTAGTCTACGGTCAGTTTTCTATACTCATTTCACTTATGATTTCTTTTCAGTTTTCTATGCTAGTTTCACTTCCGGTTCCTTTTCAGTCTTCTATGCTAGTTTCACTTCTGGTTAGTTTTCAGTTTTCTATGTTCGTTTCACTTCCGGTTTCTTTTCCTTTCGTTGTGTTGTCGTTGGCGCTATACCGTAAATTCGTTAAACAATCCATGACTACGAGAATAACGTTTAAACCGAATAGTGGTCGAAAAGTAGAAAGTGGCGTGTGGGAACATTTTGTTTGCGAAGCCACAGACGACAAAAGTCGATGTGTTCACACTGTCGCTGGCAAGGATGTTGAAAACCACGAGTGTGGCACCCTGATTGTCGGAACAGAGCAAGTGTTAATCTGGAACATCGTGTTTTCCTTAAAGTAAACCGACAATACTTTAAATAGCATTGATTTGCTGCATAAAAAACCGACAATACTTTAAATCGCATTGATTTGCTGCATAAATATTTCTGGTAACTGTTCAGAATACTTGTGGTCAGTGTGTCATTAGTCTTGACTTGTGAAAAAAATAACTGATGCTATAACTGAAAAATAAAGAGAAATAACTGAAACTGTAACTGAAAAATTAAAAAAATAACTGAAACTGAAAAATCTGATTTCAGTTAACTGTAACTATAACTTTAACTGAAAAATCATAAATTAGATAACTATAACTGTAACTGTAACTGAAAAACCATAACTGAAATAACACTGCTCACAACGCCTCCTGTATCAAATGCGGTCAAATTAAGTGCGACGATATACAAATGCGGTCAGATAAAAATGCGATGGAATAGAAATCCGCGCAGCTAAATTCGGTTTTTACTATCAATTCTTAGTGAAGACGCTTAACCGGCCGAATAAAATCACTGATAAGGGACCTAATGATGTTTGAATTTTCTTTTTCGGAGGAAACTATTGGGAACTTGTCTGCTTTCTTCCTACTCGCTGCTGATGCCGCTGCCTATCGTGATCGAAGTGGAAAACTCATTTTACTAGAAAAGCGATTCAGCTTATCTTGAGACTTGAACACAAGTGTACAGAATTAATATCCATACATAATTAATGACATTTGGCTTCAGAAAAAGATTCCAGTCATCCAGTAAGCACTTTTGAAGACACTAGCGGTTTGAAATTATTTTCTCTAGGCCTACTTTTTGTTCAAAAATGATTACCTTACCCTAATGTGACGCACCACACCATACCCTACTCTACCGTACACCAACCTACCCACCCTAACCTAAAATTACGTAAGGTAGCCTAATATAACATAGAAACAGAGCATAGCAAGCCTAACATAACATTAGGCCATATATTACATCACATAATCATCAAAGAGTTTCGCAACACACGTTGCTGTGCATAACATCGCTTAAAGTTAAAGGACTAAAAGCAAAATGGCACTTCGAGTAGATATCACATTGCTAAGAATAACGATATATCAATCGACTTCGTGGCGGCTAAGTTGTTCCTACTGGCATCATCAGCTGTGACTGACAGTGCGAGCTTGCTGCGTATTACAGTTCGGTACTTGTAGGTCTACCATTGGGGCTAATTGGGCGCCTTGATCGAGTTCTGCGTTCAGCTGCTCGCCTCATTGGCCACCTGCCTAAATATGCTCCTGTCTCTGCCTATATGCATGATGTTCTTCACTGGCTCCCTGTTTCTCAGCGCAGCTCCTATCGAGTTGCTGCACTTGTATGGAGGTGCCTTCTTTGCTGTGCTCCATCCTACTTGTCAGATCTTAGCAGCTCGTAGATCTCTGGGTTCTTCAGAAAGGGGGGAGCTTTTGGTCCCGCGAGCTCACACTTCCATTAGACAGCGTCGATTGTGGGTCCCTCCATCTGGAATGGCCTCCCACTAGACTTGCGATTGATGCCTCGGCTAGATTCGCCTGCCTTTTATAAGTATCTTAAATCACACATTTTTAGCCGTGGCTGGGCTGGGAGCGCCTCTGAGTAGGTTTCTTGAAGAGGCGCTATATAAATTCTCGGAATGAATGAATGAATAAATTCTCGGAATGAATTACACTTCTATCATATAACTGTTCATTTTATACTGATAATTTATTGAAGCCGAAATAAGCGGAAAGCTTTATTACTTTTGTTGACTCGAGGAACTGAGTCTGTTCCGAAGCATAAGAGGTAGAGATGGCCGTCGTCAGGGTTGCTGATGAAATTACTTGCAGCGAGTGTCTGATTAGAACAGGCATGGGCAACTTCTTTTAACCCTTTAAAGGGTAGAGGCAATATTATGTTTTCCTACTGGTCAATGTACTTAGAAGGCACTGGAGACGTTAGTGGGCAGTGGCGACAATGTTGCCACTACAAGTTTCGGCTTCATGGGCAGTGGCGACAATGTTGCCACTACAAGTTTCGGCTTCATGGGCAGTGGCGACAATGTTGCCACTACAAGTTTCGGCTTCATGGGTATAGGACACAATATTGCCATTTTTTTAAAAGTCAACTTTTCCACATGACGAATATATTCCCTCTATATGGTTAGTTAGCAGGCATATAATGTGTAATTATTATTGTTGTAACTGTTCAGGGCCATTATGTCCTTTAAAGGGTTAAGAGAGGGCCGCTCTAAGATTTTAAGGGCAGCTCAGAGGCCGTCTACTCTTACTCTGTTCACGTTAGCATATGTAAAGTCTCTTTTATTCTATACGTAAATCTAACACTTGTAGGCCTATTCATACAAAGTGCCTGGACTTGTGTCATGCTGGCCCACGTTTATTGACGCAACGGATTAAAGAGATCTTAAGTTACTCTGTGACGCGGCCGCCGACAGATACGGTTTTTGTACTTAATCGATGTTAAAGTGTTCCATTCATATATTATGTGATACAAAGGCGACGCCTGGGCAAGGCTGAGCATTTTAAACAAACTGCTGCCATTGAACCGGTGGCAAGTATGACAAGAAACGTTCTCAGAACAAATGGCTGATATGTTTGCATGTATTAAAGACCCCTTAATTACAGAGGGTCCATGGTATGGTCTGACATCGACTGATCATTAGAATGCTAGTCAATTCCACTGTGACTCGCACCTTAAAAGCAAAAAGTTTGCATGTATTAAAGACCCCTTAATTACAGAGGGTCCATGGTATGGTCTGACATCGACTGATCATTAGAATGCTAGTCAATTCCACTGTGACTCGCACCTTAAAAGCAAAAAGTTTGCTCCTGTCTTGGTGCTGATGCCCTCGTACAAAATCGGAGACCGCGATTAAAACAATATACAAAGTATTTATGAACGAAGTCGCTAGCAGTCGGTGCCTTAGCGGCTAGTTTAGACTTCAGTGCTTAGCGGCTGCGGATGACGGCGGCGACGGGGACCACTTCCCAGCATCAATAAAGACCTGGAAAGCCGTATCCAGTTATCCCCCTCAGAGTTTCAAAACCTATTGGACTCTGTCGATACGAATATAGAGGATAATGTATTGACTGATAGACGGCAGGAACATTTGTTTATATAGGCCTACTATTATCGATAATAACTGTGATGAAAAGCCAAATCTTTCAAGGTATCAGTCAAATGCCTAACAACTCTCTTATAATGACCGTGAACCTGCGTGACTGCTATTTATAAATCAAATAGAACACTGTTCCAAAACCATTTGGGCCAGACTAATGTAGGCTTATTAAAATTAATGATAGAATCGAGATGATTGAAAGACGGCAGAAGCCTGTTTGTACGTACACTGATCGACGAGTGGCGGGAATGAATGGTGAATGTTTGCATTCACGACTAGACGAAGCTCAGTCTGTTTGGTCTTTACGCGATTGACTTTTCTACATGACAATGGTTGTAGTTCGACTGTGTTATTTTCCGTACTACGTCATTGAACTAAAGACAGCGCACAATAGCGAATGACCGTCAAAGGCATGCGCATGCGGACAAACTTAGATTGGCACATACCTGTTTTCACACGTTTTCTCATAGAAACCACCCGCCTCTATGTTAGGCTGATTTAATTGACAATTTTTCTTTTTCCTGTGCCTCTCAAAAGCAACAGACCTGCGGAGGACACAGGACTAAAGGGCTGCCATTCCGAGTGATGTCTGGTTGCTGATGCTGTCCGCATTTCACACGATGTCTTCGGACTTCTGCTTATATACTGCAGGATAACAGCATATGCAGGTAAGAATGGTCGCTTACTCCGTTGATTTATCTTCTAACGTGTATGTATGTATAAATGAACCAATTGTTGACACCTTCGTTTCGCGTCTTATGGTTCGTCTAACACCCCGTATGAAGCAGATTTTCTCTAGTATAGCATCGAAGTTTATGTCTAGTCATTACAGTGGACAAGAATAATATAGGCTTAGATCTCGTATTAAGCGAGATCCATTGCAAACCCTTGAACGATCAGGTTCGATCATTGGCGAATAAAAGCGGACTAGTGGGCCAGTGACAAAATTTTCCCAGAAAGTGGCGGGCCAGGATGCCGAAGGCCTCTGAGCGAAATGGGGTAGGGATCTGGGAGGGGCTCTGTGAGCCCGTCTACAGATTTTTCTTGCAAAAATAAATCTTAAATGGTGCATTTTAAGCATACAAACAGTCAAATTAGGCTAAAGAGTCTTAAAATATTGATCTCTATTATCAGTCATGAACATATCACATAAAACTCAAAACACCTTGAAAATGACCAATTTTAACTTTTATTTTCAAATTACGTAGCAAGACTCCGCGGGCCAGAAAAACATCGCCCCCGGCACCTTTGACATTCCTGCATTGAACAAATTCATTTTGCAAGGTTTGCCTGCTTTTTCTGAGGCAGAGAGATTTATCGGCAACTCATTGATAATCGGAAGTTTTGTTGCACTTTCTTGCAGCAATCGTGACAACAAGTGAGTGGACCGAAACCAGATTATATGAAGCATGACCTTCGTCCACTTTAGACATCCTTTACCCGTTACTTTAGCAATCATTGGAAACTGATAATAAATGCAAGCGAAGAACATCCTCTGTGAGGTACTTTTACAATTTAATGCGACGAAGATGACACCATCTTGTACTTTTTTGCTAACTTTTCTTCTGCTGGTCCCAGCAACTCTTGGAACCTTTCAGAAGCTGGTAATCTCCGACGGAGTGTCTCCATGCGCCGTAGATTCACCTGCGAAGGTCTTTCCCATTGAAGAGATGTCCTCAGTTCCAAAGTGTGTTCCATCGACTGTCTTATGTTCCTGGAAGTGCCACATGGAACCAAACTGCACCGGTTACAACGTTAACGTCGCGGAGAACCAGTGTCAGCTCTACGACTACATTCCGATCAACTTTGTGATAAATTCAACTTGCGAATATTTCCAGGTTAGGCATCCACTGACTAAACATATTATAGGCTATAGGTCTTAAGAACATCGTCTTTGGACGATTTTGCGTGGCCAGTATTCTGTATTACGTGATGTTCAGAGCTTCAAAGCGATCTAATGAATCTGATGGAGCATCTGTTTGTAAAGGCTACTGGTCTCCAGTGTTTCATGATTGTGCTATGTATATTGTATGAATAATAAAAAAGTAATGATGACTATTAATATATGGATGATGATAGCAAGAAATTAATAGTAATAATAAAAATAATAAAATTATAATAATAATTTGCCATCATTTTAAAATTATTCACTATTCTGCATTTAATAATTTCTCTTCGGATTGACCTTACACTATCAACGGGTGCATTACGTCTTTTAAAAACGATAGTAACCCTAGCAAACACACTTTAGAAACACGATAACAGATTGTTCGAAACATGTTCTATGGTAAGAGATAAAAGACTCTTGGGTTCTTAAAACATAATCAGTTAGTTGTGTTCTGTTCTCAGCCATCCTCGCTTCGAGGGTCGGCCGCATCATGAACAATATTCCTCCAACGTCTCCTGTCTTCCGCCAGTCTTATCATTTCCTCCATTGTCAATCCCGTCCATTCCTTTATGTTGCCCAACCAGTTTGTTCTCGGTCTTCCTCTTTTCCGTTCTCCCGGCATTGTGCCCTGCATGATGTCTTTCTCCATGCATATTTCCTCTCTTCTCATGATGTGTCCGAAATAAATATTTTTTTCTTTTTTTTACCGTCTTCAGCAGATTCCTCTCCACTCCTGCCGCTCCCAACACCCACTCACTTGTCCGCATTTCCGTCCAAGATATATTCATGATCAGTCTCAGACACTTCATCTCGAATGCCTCTATTCGTCTCTCCTCCTCCCTCCTCAGTGTCCAACTCTCACAACCATATATAGCCACCGGCCACACCAGTGCTCTCCACAACTTTATCTTCGTTGTATTTGTTATGCCATGACTCTTCCATATCCTTTTAAGGTCTGTGGCTACTGCATAACCCTTTGCCAATCGAACTCTGATCTCTGCACCGCAATCGCTGTTTTCATTGATCGTTGCATGCACCCAAATACGTAAATCTGTCCACCTGCTCCAGTTCCTCCTGGTTAATCCTGATTGTACATTTGGTTTCCGTTGTTGTCATGACCTTCGTTGTTCCTGAGTTAATCTGCATTCCACATTTCTTTCCTGTCCTGTCCAGTCTCTCTATCAACATCTGTAGTTCTTCCTCCGAGTTTGTCAGTAGTACAATGTCATCGGCGTATTGTAAGTTTGTCAGCCTTCTTCCTCCTATCTGCAATCCCCCATAAAATTTCTCTAATTCTTCTCTCACCACTCTTTCCGCCAAGATGTTAAACAAACTCCAAGACGCAACCCTGTCTCACTCCACGTGAAAATCGCTGGAAATGGAAGTCTAACTCGATAGACAGCCGAAATGCGATGCCCCAACTCCAAAATTATGCTCTTATAGCATTTACAAGGCCAAGGTTTTCCAAAGTAGGCCTAATGTGAACATGCAAGTGGGCCGTATGCAGCAATCTTTATTTGGCGGACTTCTGAACAACCGCCTGTAAATCTGTCTGAAATATAGGGTGACTAGATAGGTCGAGAACGATTTTGAATGCAGACAAATATATGTTATACACAATATAATATGGAAAGTTGTATACTGGAGGATAGGTTGTTCAAATGAGAATGTTATGCAAAAAAATTAGATCACTAGCTCTCTTATTAAAAGTTTAGCGCCAATATCCGTGACGTCATCAAATTCGTGCCAAGCAAACGTAAACAAGCAGCATTATCATTGACTAGTGAATACGCCGATTAGGCAATGGCGGCCTTAAATGAATCGCAAATTAGGGCTCAAGCTATTACATTATTGGAAGAAAAGTACAGTTACAGTGTTATAGGAAAGAACGACGTTGTGTGGGGATCACAAGAACGTTCTGTTCCGTGCGCTCCACAGGTGAAGTTCAGTCCCTCAGTTCTGGTGTGGGGAGGCGTGACATCTCTTAGATTAACAAAACTTCATATCATTCCAAATAAAACTTCAGTCACTTCGAGTTATTAAATTAATGAGATACTGGAGAAAGAGGTCAAACCCGCATTCCAGCGAACTGCAGTCTGCGCTCAGTTAACAGCCACAAAAATGTTTCATAACAACGGCGAAGGATTATTTCAACAAGACGGTGCACGTGCACACACATCAAAAGCCTCAGTCGAATGGTTGAACAAAAATATCAATGGATATTTCTCACCGGGGACTGGCCGCCTAATTCGCTGGATTTGTCACCAATAGAAAATGTTTGGAGTATTATGACGGCAACTGTTTATGCCGATCCCGAACCCCAGACATTGAACACCTTAAAACGTCGGCTTCGTAAGGCAATGGACATCGATACCTCTGACAACTCTGAAAAATCCAATCGGCTCGATGCCTAATCGACTTGAGGCTGTAATAAAGAGTAAAGAAAACATTATTAAATACTAAATGATAATTTGTATTAATTAATTAATTATGTGTGGATTAACAATGATGGTCGTACAATAGGCTATTGTTTTCGGCCTAACTGAACGTTTGCTTGGCACGAATTTGATGACGTCACGGATATTGGCGCTAAAATTTTAATAAGTGAGCTAGTGATCTAATTTTTTTGCGTAACATTCTCATTTGAACAACCTATCCTCCAGTATACAACTTTCCATATTATATTGTGTATAACATACATTTTTCTGCATTCAAAATCGTTCTCGACCTATCTAGTCACCCGATAGATCTGTCTTCAACAAGTGGAAAGCGGCACAAGTGTGGCCCAACGTTGCATCTCAGGAGATAATTATACTTACTAGCAACCCAAAGAACAGCTTGCCGTAAGTCCACAAAGCGACGTTTACTATTTGGTGCCAGGAAGTCTATAATCTGGGCTGAACACCAGTTAATGACGTTTAGCTCCAGGTCTAACCGAAAACCGACTTCCATCCACACCGCTTTGTTATCTAAACGGAAGCCACGTGAAGGGATTGAGACGGAAGTTAGTCAATCTCCTGAGTGAGGAAAGAAGCAGCAGCCGACGCACACAAAATAGCGGTTTATTCTTCTCTTCCATAATTATATCCTTTTTCCTTGTTGACAGGAAGAGACTAGGACAGCTGGAAGAGTGTGCCACTAGCATCTCACACACCTTGATTTCTGGGTCAGTGGTGCATTTGGTCATATAGCAGACTGAAGTTCCCAATTATTTGCAAAATAGGATCCGAAAGTCAGCGATATTACCCGTCTCAATATCAAGACCGTCTCAGTATAGAATGACCTTGAGAGAGGGAAGACTACAGGGCATTTGTAAGCTTAGGTACACCAAAACAAGGACCTCAATGGCCAAGGCTGCTCTGGGTAGTAGTAGTAGTAGTAGTAGTAGTAGTAGTAGTAGTAGTAGTAGTAGTAGTAGTAGTAGTAGTAGTAGTAGTAGTATTAGTATAAGTATTAGTAGTAGTAGTAGTAGTAGTAGTAGTAGCAGCAGCAGCAGCAGCAGCAGCAGCAGCAGCAGCAGCAGCAGCAGCAGCAGCAGTAGTAGTAGTAGTAGTGTAGTAGTAGCAGCAGCAATTGTTGTTATTGCAATAGTAGTAGAAATAGTGTGTAGTGGTTGGCGTGGTAGTAGTTTTAGTGGTAGAAGTAATATTAAGTAACATTAGATGTAGTCATGAGCGTTGTAGTAGAAGAAATTGTAGTAGCTGCGGTAGTAGTAGCTTTAATTCACGATAAATTCATACCAATTGGCCAATTAACATAAAGTATATGTTTCTGTTTCTCTACAGGACAAGATGTACGATGGAACATGTCCATCTGTTAACGGTACGACTAAGCGATTGTAATTGGGACATATTGAATTTACTTTAAAAAATCGAACACGATTTTGGTCATGTTAGTAAGGATTTATTTATTTGTCTGTTGACTGGTTAAGATGTTGGCACAACCTCCGCCTTCAAAGTGGTTCCTGAGCAATGTTGGACCTACTGTCTGTCTCAAAGTGCGGTTAGCAATTGGATCAATAAAAAATATACTTACTTACTTACCTACAGGTATTCTGTGTAGCACATGCATCGCTCTCCCTCGCATACACACACGCACAACACATACGCACACAGTATAATTATCTTCACCTATATCTATTCAGACTATGATAATAGGGTAACGACAGTGATGCTGACATTGATAACGGTTATTTCTGTAGAGAGCTGCAGTGAAGTAGTGCAAATTATTTATTTGTCTGTTGACTGGTTCAGCTGCTCCTGACACTTCCGCCTTCAAACTGGTTCCTGATCAGTGTTGTTCGTTTCCATTTTCACTGAACGGAGTCATTTACTACAACTGCACGCAGAACATCAAGTCTGGATATCCAAACAACGATGGATGCTTCATGGACGGCAGAGTCTGGGCCTACTGTCTGCCTCCTACAGGTATTCTGTGTAGTACATGCATCTCTCTCCCTCGCATACACACGCACAACACATACGCACACGGTATAATTATCTTCACCTATTATCTATTTAGGCCTACTATTCTCTCGGTGCCTCTACGTAGCCTACTTGTTGGGTCGATATGTTTCTCAGTCTCTCTCTGCGTGCCTATTCCTTTGTTTTGCTTTTTTCTATCATAGTATCTCCTTCTTCGTGTCTGAGATTATTGATATAATTTATATTATTATTATTTATGTTATATTATTTCATTATTATTATTATTATTATTATTATTATTATTATTATTATTATTATTATTATTATTATTATTATTATTATTATTATTATTATTATTATTATTATTATTATTATTGTCGTTGTTATTGTTGTTGTTGTTGTTGTCATCCGCTTCATGACTTTAACGTCATGTTAAAATATGCTGACGATACATATCTGATCGTCGGCTCAAACAACATATCAACAGCCACAGCAGAACTCGACCACGTCTCAATCTGGGCTAAAGAAAATAACCTCTGCCTCAACTCATCTAAAACGAGAGAAATGATCGTCTTCAAGAGGGGAAGGAGCCGCATACCCCTCCCTTCGCGGATAGTTCCTGGAGCAGAACGAGTCGACTCCATCCGGGTGTTGGGCGTGACCATCAGCTCAGAACTCAGTATGACTCCGCATCTCACCGAGGTAGTTTCGTCCTGCGCCTCGTCAATGTATGCTCTTCGCGTCCTGAGATCACATGGTCTTCCACCATCAGCCATTCAACAGGTCGCAAGAATGACAACAGTTGCAACGTTGATGTATGCATCGCCGGCCTGGTGGGGATATACCCAGGCCTCTGACCGTGCTAGGATGGAACAACTGGTGAACAAGCTTAAGCGATGCGGGTTTCTCCCCACCACTGCTCCAACTGTCCAGCAAATGGCAGCCAAGGCCGATGATTCTCTCTTCAGGGCCGTCATTACAAATGAAAGCCATGTTCTTAGAAGCTTTCTACCAGAGTCCCGGAGTCACAGCTATAATCTACGAACTCGAGTCCACGGTTACAAACTGCCTCCAAAGGACGATAGGAATTTTATTCCCAGAATGCTGTATAAGAACATATACTGACAGTATTGTGAAGCCCACAATATTAGGCCACGCTGGCTAAGCGCCTCAGAATATGCCGCATAATGCACTATTGCTTGTTGAAGTTGCGGCTGTGTCAACTTGATTTTCTTGAAATAAACGAATATGTGATGATGATGATGATGTTGTTATTATTATTATTATTATTATTATTATTATTATTATTATTATTATTATTATTATTATTATTATTATTATTATTATTATTATTATTATTATTATTATTAATGTCGCAAGACCCTAGTTACGCAGGGAAGTAGCGTATCTCCTATGGCCGAAATATCTTCCAGCATGCAGGGGGCCAGCCAATATTTCATTCTGATGCTCGTCAAGATTTACAGGCATTTCACTTCCGGCCAACTTTACGAGCTCATCGGTTTCTCTCTTGCGTCGGACAACGCTGTTGGAACGGTCGACTTCTAAATAAGCTGTTCTATTGATTGTGCTAAGCAAGTAGCTTCTGTGTACAATTATTAAGTCATAGTTCTCGAGGCGAGACATAGTGCCATGAAAGCAGCTCTTTTATATTTTTGCAGCTCTATGTTCTGCATACCTTTTGTTGGAACCATTTGGTTGATTATTCCGATTAGAAGTGTTTGAAAGGTCTTATAGAAATGTCGTTTACATTGCTATATCGAACCGTTTTTCATTCCAATTTAGCCTAGCAGGTTACAAATTCTCACGGGTTGATTGGATAATGGGACTCCTTCCCAGGATGTCAATGTATGACGCGTCCAAGAATAATATAGAGACTCATGACCAGTCGAGGCCATTGTTTTTTCAAGCTGTAACGAAATGGATGCAATAGTTCCTAGAACAATAGACCCTATATTTCCTTCAAGACCTGCTGTCTTGCAATAAATGCTAGATGGTTTCTCTGCCTCGCTACTAGATTACACCGGTTACCTCAGCCTACTGTATTGTCTCCAAAGGTCTAGTATGACGGTTCTGGCAGACCCTATCTGCCACCTAACATCCCGTTCCAAATCGTGGGTCAGTCAATAGGATAGCAGGTGTCGCGTGACAGACTCTCCCCCCTAAAAGTCTCCCCCCCGGAGACTCTATTTCGAAATAGATTCTCCCCGGCGGATCTGTTTCAGAATAAATTCGCCCCCCGGAGACTTTGTTTCAGAATATAGTCTCCGGGGGAGAGAATATTTCATCCCCCGTCGAAATAAAGTCTCCCGGGGGAGACTTTATTTCAACACAAGATAGCCTACACTAACATCATATTTATTGCATTGTTTTGCTAACTGATGTAATATATTCGTTTGTAATGACAGTTAACATCGTATGGACTAGCGCAGAAAGCACCTTTTAGTAGAAATCTTGAAGAAGTGCTATATTAATGTTCAGTGACATTAGGCCTACACTTATTATAGCTCACCAATCAACTTTATTTAGCTTCCTTGGGTTAACAAAAGCTTGAGTGTTTGGAATAAGATTCCTCTCTTCATCCAACAGGCGGCAAATCTTCAATGGTTTAAAAAATGTTATGCATTCACTTGGTGTATGATGTCATTAAGACTCATTATTAATTAGCCTTATTAATTACTGCTAATCTGCTGGTTATGTTGTCCTTTTCCCTTCTGTTTGTCTCTTTTCGCTTAATGGTTTCATATTAGTTGCATATTATAACCGTTCTGTTATATGGTTAAGTTAATTATTAGCAAAGTTGACCCTGTAAGCAGGATTTTCATCCTTTTTGGGTCTTCCTCGCCACCTCACTCACCTGCTTGATAAATGGAAGTTATATAATCGGTAACTTCATCCATCAGCAAAGTCTGCATTTCTGACTCAGAATTAAACAGATTTCTCTCATAGACGACGTTCCTCACCTTTAGAATATTCTGCTGCATGATTCTCTTCATTTTTGGTAACGTAATTAAGCAAAGCTTTACACTCAGACTTATCCATGAAAATAATTTTGAAATGTTTCACTAAGTAGTACTTATTAATGCAACTTATACCCAATAGATATACTAACTAATATTGAATCCTTTAAGATCATCAAAGCCTATGTAGAAATAAACTTGAGCTACGAATAATAAATTCATGGTGGTCTGTCTATTACTATTATAGTCAACCAATCAACTTTGTTCTAGCTTTTATTACCCCCGTGTGCAAAATTCCATTCTAAGCCGAATAATTCCGTGGATCAACAAATGCCTAGTAGGCTTAATCTCAAGACTAGACTGTACTGGCTTCATGGACTACAATGCTTTATTTTTTTACTTATTGGCCTAGCGATACTAAATAGGTTTGGTTTAGCTGCGATTATTTAATGGGTAGTCCTATTGCCAATAATTCCGTGAATGCCTAATCTTTATCCATGAATGCCAGAAAAGCAAGGGCAAGCTCATATCCGAAAGCCAGTACTTCATTTACAATCACTGGTTATGACTTTCCTGTTCTAGGTAATAATCTGACACCAGCAAACAATAATAAGCAAACATTAGGCTAACCAGATGAATCACAGAAAATCAAGCGCAAAGTCTTATCAGTTGACTGATACCAGTTGAAGGGTAGGCCTAATCCGCATCAATAATCGCATAGAAGCCAATGCTAGCTCGTCTTAGGAAGCCAGTACAGTTATAATTACTCGCAGGCTTTGTTTCAGACTACTTGTATATAGCTAATAAGCTGGCCCGATACATCTGACGCTAATCATATTGAACGACTAATATCCAACACAATTTCAGTGGTAGGTCTAACCTTAGAAGAATCACTTTGAAGCTAATTAGCTCTATTGGCATAATGAATAAGTATCAATTAGTGACTGGTAATGCTCAGAATCTTTTCAGCAAACAGTGCCAACTAGCACCAGTTAAAGTCTACTTGTTGTGTGATCGAGCTATTTTCTTAGTTATAGCCTATGACAGTGTGTTATCTCTCCACTGCGTTTTCATGACATAAGCGCGTCCGACATCCTATTTACATGATGCATTTACTACTATAAAACATTTATTTCACAATTTTCGCATTTAATTCCATAGTTGTTTCATGTCCAGTTCAACTAATAAACTTGAAAGTAATTTATTTCAGAAATGCACATATTAAATCCTATTTTAAATAATATAGAAAAGCAAATGAAAACAGAGGGGGCGATTTTAGTAAGGGGGAGACTTTGTATCGTAGATAGGGGAGATTCTATTTCAATGGGGAGACTTTGTTCCGATACAAAGTCTCCGGGGGAGACTCTGTTACGGCAAGGAGGCGACTCTGTTTCGGGGGGAGACTTTATATCGTGACACCGGCACTCCATGAACTGCCTATACCACCAGCTTTCCCTAGGTCAATCAACATGTGAACATTATTCACAGTTGGCGGCATTGTCAGTAATATTAGTCTATCTTCAATAGTCTTTTGGGTGTCACTGTCTATGTCCCAAGGAATCGAAAAGCAAACTAGAACTGACTTACGCCAATGTCAATTAGAGTTAGAACCAGACAGCATTATACAAACTGCTCTGGAGCCTAGGGAAACTCAATCTTTTTACAGCAGCGAAGCAGAGCTTACATTTGGAGAATCTTTTTCTCACATTACATTTCAGGTCGACGTCCTTGCCTTTGAGTGGTTCTTAAAAAACCTCTGAATAGATATCTTGAATGAGCGCTATAAAAGGCATAATATTACGTCATTCTTATTGCCATAGTCATTTTTTATTTAGGTTTCACAGCCGACTACTACAATAGCAGTGTGTTTGTTCCCAACACGACGCAACCAGTGGCGGCAGTATTCATTCATGGATGGTTTATCATCCAGAAACAAGTCGTTGACGACAGCATGATGTTCAACAAGTCCTGGAATAGCTACAGAACCGGCTTCGGAGACCCTGGAGGAGAACATTACTGGTTCGGAAACGAGAATCTCTACCGTTTGACGTCAAGTGGAAACTGGAAGCTGAGAGTGGAAGTGGAGACTAACGACACTCGCAAATGGTAGGCCCTATTCAGCTGAATACGAGTTTTTTCAGCTGAGCAACGAAGTCAGTGGCTACGTCCTCAACGTTTCCGGATACACGGGGGACGCCGGCGACGCTTTCAACTACTACGTCGCGGGCTGGAAGGCGGTGGGAATGAAATTCTCGACCTTTGACAAAGACAATGATCGTACATCCAGCAGTAATTGTGCTATTAACGGCATTGGCGGCTGGTGGTGGAACTATTGCGGCGTGTCTAGTTTGAATGCTCACAACAGAATAATGAACGTTTGGGGTGGCACCAGCAAATATATTTCCAGAAGCAGAATGATGATGAAAAGGAATTGAGGAGGTTTCTTTCTGATGTGGTATTTGCCCTACATTACAACAGATGGAATCACATTACATTATATCACATCCTAGGCCTCCAACCGATATTGTTGCCCAACATTTGCCTTTAACACGTTTAATTGCTGCCACTTTCTTTGGGTTTGATAATAAACATGCAGCTTCGATTTACAGCTTTTAGACAATCTTATGTCCGGACTTGTATGCTCTTTCAACGTGTTCATTCATGATTACCGTATACGATCTTAAATTCAGAATTCGATCATGCTTGCTTCTGCAACACAAGATCTCTGGAAGCGAGATCAGTTGACATTCACCACGGAATGGTTTCACGGATTCGGTTATTAAAAAATGCTCCAACATACAGGACGGACATGTTATATGTTTTCTGAAGGTCTCAAGTCCTAAAGTGGGATTTAGGAGAGAAGCCAATTTCCTTTTCCTAAGCTCTTGAGCCAGTGTCCCGTGATATTCTATCCGTACTAAGACTATCCGAGGGGATGAATGAATTTTTTCCCCAGGATGGAATATGCCGATATAGATTATCCGGCCGGACATTTCGTCAAGGGGATATAATTGTAATGGGGAGAATACTCATTTCGTGACACCGGCATTGGACTGATGTCAATGTCCGGGACAAAGGGGCCAGTGCATCGCGGAATTAAACGTTCAATTCCCAGCTGACGCCGGTACCACCTTTATGCGTGAGTGCTTAATTAGTGACGAAGGAATTGAAATGTGTCGAACCCGCAACCGTCTGATCGTAGACAAAGCTTGTTGCTGACACACCACAGTGGGATGGGTTTAGAGATGTTTGAACATGGCGCTTTCGATTATCAAAATAAGGAGTGCCAGTTGGTGACCGTTTTCTGTTGCGAACAATTTATGTCTCTATTTTTCTCTATCAACTCTGGCCTTAATTTCACCTTTCGCTCTTTCTTTATCTTCATCTGGTTTTTCAACTTGTTATCCACCTGTGCCATTGAACTTGACATCCTTCCCTCTCCAGTGATGGACACTAAACTAATTATTTTAGTTCAACTTCAACTATTTTTCAACTAAAATAAAGCAGTTTAACTAAAGTTGGCAACTGATTTTGTAAATAAGTTAACCAAACTAAACATAGTTATTTTTAGTTAAACTTTTTCCAAGTTTTTAGCAAACTTTTTTACAAACATTTTCACAATAACAGATGATATGTGAACTGTAGTCCTAATACTAGACCTACACAGTGTCAATGACAATTTCACTTTCAAACTGTGTAATGTATACTAGTCCTACAGTTCTACCAGAAAATAATGAAGTTTGCTAATTCAAACGATGATGCATCATGCAATTAAATGCAGCGCACTTGACTCTGAGTAATAAAACCAGTTAGGCCCTACCCACGACAATCATTGCGGAAGATAGTTGCGCAGTTGCTGATTTCTTTAGTTAAATTTTTCAGTCAAGACCTAAAAATATTAGTTCAACTTTGGTTTTAAATAAACTATTTTTCTTCATCCTTAACTAAAACTTTGAGTTTAACTAAAAGTTATCAACTTTTTAGCTTATTTTTGCCTATCACTGTCCATCTCCAAGCTGAGCCTGCAGAAATGCTATGTCCTCAGGATTTTTATTGACACTTTTGCATCAGAATGCGAAATATTAAATGTTTTCTGTAATGATTCGAAAAATCGTTGCTCTTTTACTTTCTGTATGTCTCCTCCTCTCTTTGCTGCCTTTAATAAATCCCTCCACTCATTGTGGAAATTCTCTAGCCTCCCGATTGCATGTTGCATTGTAGTCATGGGCAAGTGAGCTTTATTCCAAAAGCTGCAACTGTTCCAATTGTCTTGCGTGCACTTTCACGAACAGTTTTGCCATTGACTTACAACAAATGAAAAAATTGTAAATCTGTTTTCTTGAGGGTAGTCTTGCACAACTGATTGAATCATTGATGAATCCAACAACGCAAATTTCAGTATCAGATCTATAATAGAGGGTTTGAACATGCTATCCTAGCCAGTTTTTCCAATTAAACAGTACGGAAAACAAGCAAGTCAATACAGAGATCAGATACATTGGAAACATAATACTAGACTAAGTGTTGGGTATTGGATTTTTCATGCAAAGTAATTTTTTATATAAGCTAAAAAATAATTTTAACTTTTAAAAAGTTGCTTATAATCTGATCTTCCAATATATTAATAAACATGTTCTGACCCGAGACCAAAATCTTTATCAAGATATTAATTCTTTTGCAAAATATTATTATTTACTTTTGAAAGGAAGTGCTTTTCTGCTATTTCAAAATTTGAAATAGATTATGGATATATATATATATATATATATAAATATATAGAAGCCTTACATTTGCAGAATTACAGAATTTTTTTAGACTACAATTTCTTTATTTACTCCTCAGTTCCATTTGATTCTAATTCATATATTTATTATTTAATCGATGTAATCATTTATTTATTAAACAAATCATCAGAGAATAAGGTATGCAACTATCCATGCAACTATCCATGGTACCTCACTATGCAACTATCCATGGTACCTCACACTCATCACATATTGCAGTAATCAAAGAATAGGTTCTATAAGTGTTTAACGTTCATCCAGCTTCTGAACAAAAAATAAAAAGTTGATTTTTACGGCTTCAGTGATTAATAATGTCTTATGAAAAATTTAAGTTGTCATGTGGCAAACTCAAATAATGGAATTTTTAAAAAGATTTTGCACCTGAGTTTCTACTACTAATATGAACAGAGCAAGGGGAAGTCCCAGGCATTATAATAAAAAATTGTCACTAACACCTTACTCTACTTTCATACTGAACTGAAGTGTCATTAGATTGACCATTATAGTTGTAAGATTACAACAGTTACTAAAGAAGCATAACGCCAGGAATGGCTTGGAGAGGTTTCTTAAGGCGACATTACATATAACCCAAATGTAAGGTTATACCTGATAACCATAACCACAACCATAAACATAAATTTTATTGAACCAAAATAACATTAATTGACAACGAAATAAAAGACAGAACATATTAGCAACAGAAGGGATTAATAGGACTACGACCCGAAAGGACCTAGGTTCCGATAATGGGCCACCTGTAACAAAAGCATACTTTATCATTCTTAACTAGTTAACTAGGTCGAATAAATTTAACTAGCACTAGACAAACGGGGTGACGAGACCGTAGTCTGATTTTAAACAGCTAGATGTTAGTTGAGTTAAGTAAAGTGAGCGGTATATCATTCCAAATTCCAGTCATCCCGCAAGCAAGTCTGAAGACAGTTACTGTAGTTGTTTGAAATTATTTTCTCTAAACCTATCTGTTGTTCAAAAGTGATCACCCTACCCTAATGTGACACACTCTACCATATGCTACTCTACCGTACACCAACCTACCCACCCTACCCTAAAATTACGTAAGGTAGCCTAATATAACACAAAAAGCAGAGCATAGCAAACCTAACATAACATTAGGCCATATATTACATCACATAATCATCAAAGAGTTTCGCAACACACGTTGCTGTGCATAACATCGCCTAATATTAAAGGACTAAAAGCAAAATGGCACTTCGACTACATATCACATTGCCAAGAATAACAATATATATCGATCGACTTCGTGGCGGCTAAGTTGTTGCTACTGGCATCATCAGTTGTGACTGACTTCTACCATAACTGTTCATTTTATACTGATAATTTATTGAAGCCGAAATAAGCGGACAGCTTTATTACTTTTGTTGACTCGAGGAACTGAGTCTGTTCAGAAGCATAAGAGGTAGAAATGTCAGTCAATTTTTCAGGGCTGCTGATGAAATTACTTGCAGCGAGTGTCTGTTGCGAAAGCTCGTCTATTCTATTCACGTTAGCATATGTAAAGTCTCTTTTATTATATATGTAAATCTAACACTTTTATTCATACAAAGTGCCTGGAGTTGTTTTATGCTTGTCCACATTCAGTGACGCACTGGATTAAAGAGATCTTAAGATACTCTTTGTCGCGGCCGCCGACGGGTACTTAATCGATCCTAAAGTGTTCCATTCATAAAATTATATGATAAAAACGCAGTGCGTGGCCAAGGCTGAGCATTTTAAACACACTGCTGCCATTGAACCGGTGGCAAGTATGACAAGAAACGTTCTCAGAATAAATGGCTGATATGTTTGTTATTATTATTATATTCGTTTATTGGTTACAAAACTGACAGTCACACCGCAATCAGGTACATTGTGATTGAACAAGTCTAGTTACAAATAAATGCCAAGCAAGATCATACAATAGTTGTTAAAAACGGTAAAAACAAAATAAAAAACGAAAAACGTTGTTTTTTTATAATAAAAAGTTAAAAACAAGGAAAAACCGAGACAAAAACGGAAAAGATATTTTGACTTTTGTTAGTCTACATCTTGTAGGCCCTACTGCATTTAAAAATTAAAAACCGTGTTGACACAATTTAATTTTAATAAAAAAATTACTCAACTTTATTAGTAAACACTAAGAAACAATAATCTACAACAATTATTTAATTTTTAATAAGTTTGGTTTTATAAGAAATGGAGAAATTAAAAATATCGAAATCTTCTCAAATTTTGTATAACGTCTTGATATGCAGTAATATCAGTCAGTTTATAAGTGAATCGGAGATAACTGTGTCCAGAGACAACATTTCGCATTTGGATAACTTAGAAATTCAGATAACTTTTAAGTTTTATTTCTTGAACTGTGCTATTTATTTCGCAAATGATAACATTAAATAGTGACGTAAATTAGCTGAATCCTTGAAGGTACGGATACAACGTAATGGACATCAGACAAAAATAAAATTAAACAAATAATAACATACAGTACATATATAAATAAAGTTACATACAAAGATTTAAAAAACGGTAAAAAGACGTGAATAAAATAATAAAAACGACAGTTTTTGGACAAAGATTAAAAACGAAAAAACCTTTCTACAACTATGGATCATACCATAAAACGAGAAGCCCAAATTAGAGCGACAATAAGACGACAAATTGTTATCAACTATTCCTGATGAATTATTTTGTTAATTAGAAGTAGAGTAATTGTATATATATAAAAGACCCCTTAAATTACAGGGTCTATGTAATGGTCTGACATTGACTGATTATTAGAATGTCAGTCAATTCCACTGTGACTAGCACCTTAAAAGCAAAATTTTGCTCCTCTCTTGCTGCTGATGCCTTCGTCCAAAATTGGAGACCACGATTGAAACAAAAAGAAAATTATTAAGTTAACGAATTGTCGCTAGTAGTCGGTAGCTTAGCTACTGGTTTTCACTTGAGGGCTTAGAGGCCGGGAACCATTTCCCCGCATCAATAAAGGCCTAGAAAGCGAACCAGTTATAACGCTCAGAATTTCAAAATCTACTGGACGCTGTCGATGAGAATATGGAAGATAGGCCTAATTTAATGACTGACAGACGGCAGGAACATTTGTTTATATAGGCCTACTATAATTGTCGATTACTAGTAACTGAGATGAAAGGTCAAATCTTTCAAGGCATCAGACAATATTATTGCCTAATAACACTGATAGTGACTGTGAGCCTGCGTGCTATAAATCAAACACAACAGTGTTCCACAACCATTAGGGCGAGACTAACATTGTTCTCATATTCGTTTGATATACATGTACTTACTGATTTGCGTTTGAATAGGAGTGGTATTATTTTGGTTTTTATATTATTATGTATGTAAATTATATTAGAATGCTATTAGAACATAGTCTTAAATGATTGGACTCTACATGTATATTTAGAAAGGTACATTTGACCCAATCATAATGCATTGGATGAGTTCATTCTATCTAGATTCTACATGTATCTTCTTGAAAGTGTTAAGAATAAGGCAGTCACTCACAAGTCGTGGTTGAATAAGGATTCGTATGCTTGTACACGTGGTGAGGCTTACAAATGTCGGCTTAGGATAGAACGAGATGATTGCCATACGACAGAAGCCTGTTGCTTCTGAGTTGCGGGAATGAATGGTGAATGTTTGCGTCGATGACTATAGACGAAGCCCAGTCTGCTTGGTCTTTACGCGATTGACTTTTTCTAAATGGTTGTAGTTCGACTGTGTTATTTTTCGTACTATGTCATTGAACTAAAGACAGCGTACAACCGCGATTGACCGTCAAAGGCATGCGCATATGGACAAACTTAGATTGGCACATACCTGTTTGCACACGTTTTCTCATAGAAACCACACGCCTCTATGTTAGGTTGATTTTATTGACAATCGTTTCTTTTCCCGGTGTCTCTTAAAAGCAACAGATCTGCGGAGAACTGACGCATTAAGGGACAAAGGGCTGCCATTACGAATGATGCCTGGTTGCAGATGCTGTCCGCATTTCATACAATGTCTTCGGATTTCTACTTGAATACTGCAGGATAGCATCTTATACAGGTGGGAATGGTAGTTTACTCCGTTGACGTGTCTTCTAACGTGTAGGTATGTATAAATGTACCTATTGTTGACATCTTCGTTTCGCGTCTTATGGTTCGTCCGTTTGAAGCAGGTTTTCTCTAGTAGGCTATAGCATTGAAGTCATTTAAGTGGACCGAAAAGAATATAGTTCTCGGATTAAACGAGATGCATTGCAAACCCTTGAACGATCAGTGGTGGAAAAAAGTAATGGCGGGCCAGCGATAATATTTTCCAGAAAGTGGAGTACCAGGATTCCGAAGGCTCCTGAGCGAAATGGGTAGAGATCTGGGAGGGACTCAGCTCGTTCATTATCAGTCACGAACATAAAATGAAACTCATTAAGCCTTAAAAATTTCAAATTTGAACTTTTATTCTAAAATTCTGTAGTCTTCAAGCAAGACTCCGCGGGTCAGAAAAACATCGCCGCCGGGCGAGAAATGCCCCGCGAGCCGGTGTCACGAAATAGAGTATCCCCATACATGAGTATCCCCCCTTAGCGAAATGGAGTATTCGGTTTATTTTGCGTTTTTGGCGGTTTCTGAGTATTTTTCAGTCGTACTGTTTAGATTTATTGTACAAATAAAATATTTTAAGTTGCGTAGGCCTATCTTTAGTTTGTACGTCGACCTGAAATTAATTTACTTCCTTTTTGGTTATTTTGACTGGATTTTCGTCTTGGCTATCGTGACGCGTATGACGATGAAGATAGAATGGTTTATCCCCCGAATACTCTAAACCGGTTTATTCCATCCGGGGGATATGCTTTAGGGGGATAGAATATCTCGGGACACCGGGACCTTTGACATTCCTGCATTAAACGAATTCATTTCGCGAGGCTTGCCTGCTATTTTTTTCCGCGGCAGATGGGCTTATAAACAACGCATTGATTACCGGAAGTTTTGTGTCACTTTTATGCAGCAGCCGTGACAACAAGTGAGTGGACCGAAACCAGATTATATGAAGCATGACCTTCATCGACTTTAGACATCCTTTACAGTTACTTTAATAATCCGTGGAAACTGATAATAAATGCAAGCGGAGAACATTCTCTGTGAGGTACTTTTACAATTTAATGCGACGAAGATGGCATCATCTAGCACTTACTTGCTAATTTTCATATCGCTGGTCCCAGCAACTCTTGGAACCTTTCAAAAGCAGGAAATCTCCAACGGAGTTTCTCCATGCGCCGTGGATTCACCTGCGAAGGTCTTTCCCATTGAAGCGATATCCTCAGTTCCAAAGTGTGTTCCATCGTCCGTTTTGTGTTCCTGGAAGTGTCACATGGAACCAAACTGCACCGGTTACAATGTTCTCGCCGAAAACAACCAGTGCCAACTTTTTGACTACATTCCGATCAACTTTGTGATCAATACAACGTGCGAATATTTCCAGGTTAGCACTCCTTTGATTGAACATACATGAGACTTAGGGACATTATCTTTTGGCCGTTCTGTGTGGCCATTATGGACCTAGAATTTTTTTATTCTGTATTAAATGTTGGACATACCGAAATGGTCTGATTTTTCTGATGAATGCTCTTGTGTAAGGGATACTGGTCTCCTGTGTTCGCATGATGATGCAATGTAGATTGTATGAATAATAAAAAAATTATGATGATTAAGATATCGATGATGATAAGAAAATAGTATTATTAATAGTAAGGATAATAATAATGAAGTTTTTCATCCAGTGTAACACCTAAATCCCGGACAGAATCATAGAAGGTAACGTGAAACGTGAACACCGCCAGTCGCCTAATTCCACTCAGACAAGTGAATTAAGTCTTTGCAGTATTAAGTAGGAGGCGATTAGAGGCTAACCAGCCAGCCAGAGTATCCATAGCATGACACCGTCAGAGCACTGTCAGAGAGGCAGTGGGTATACGTCTGAACATTTTCACCATAAAGCCGATGAAAAATACTACAGAATGGCCCTATGCTGGACGTATAGGCCTAAATAACGTAAAGCAGCGGTCCCAGAGCAGAACCCTGCGGTACCGCAAACGGGCAGGAACCCAGACAGATCCGGAAGTACCAAAGAGGCGACCAAATTGGTGCGCTTCGATAAGAAGGAGCGAAGCCATTCAAGAGGTTGATTCACCACACCAAATGACGTAAATAGGCGCCGGAGGAGTATGTTATGGTCAACACAGCTAAAAGCCGAGCTCAATTCCTTGGTAGTAGAAGTAAGTAATATTGGCAGTAGTCGAGGCAGACACAGTAGAAGTAGTTGTAGTAGTATTAGGTATAGTTTACATGAAATTCATGCCAATTAACATAAAGAATCTGTTTTGGTTTCTCTGCAGGACAACGTCAATGATGAAATATGTCCATCTGTTAAAGGTACGACTAAATTCGACTACTTCCAATATTGCTTCTACATGTACTATTAAGAAGGTAATATCAAAACAGATAGTATGAAATAATAAGCAGATAAGAGAGTTGACTAGAAGATGAAGAAAAAGTCGCGACATATTACACAACCCCAAGCAACCCACCAACTTCTACCTCCACTCCGAACCCTCTCCTCTCACCAATTAAGAGCTAGAGCACACAACCATATTCTCCCACCCAAGGACAACTCTCAATTTATTCCCAGATCATTATATAAAACTATTTATTAGTTTATTTTAAAATCTTCTAATGAACTTTAATTATCCATTATCACTCATGTTAGCATTTCTGCGTCTTTTTCAGATTGTTTTTCTCAATAAACGAATATACACCGTGAGGCATAAAAAAGGAAGCCCCTACAAAATCGTTATTATTTTTAACAATATTCAAACAATGTCAATGAAATTCATTAAATTTATAGCTAAATAGCAGGCAATATGAAAACACTTATAATTTGTACTCAAACTGTCCGCCTTCAGCATCTACTCATGCGCGAAGTCGCTTGCGCCATTCACGCACCGCCGAGTCAATAATTCGTTGGTCAAGATCGTTCCAAGCTTGTATGATTCGCTTACGAAGATCTTCAACATCACGGACCTTTGTTTTGTACACCATTTCCTGCATGCATCCCCATATTTTATAATCTACGGGATTCAGATCTGGGATGTTAGGGGGTGATAGTGTTGGAATTATGAAGTCAGAAGTTTCATTCGTCAGAAGTGCTACCGTTTCTCGAGCTCTGTGCGCTGGAGCACCATCTTGCTGGAAAATGTAAAATTCAGAGAATTATCGAATTTCAGGTAGAAGGTCTTCCATGAGTAAACATCTCTGTAGTATTGGCCATTGATTTTTACCCCCGGTTCAACGAAGTGAATTGACGTGCGCCCCAGAGAAGAAACACCGACTGACACCATCAGGGATTTGCTAAACGTCGGACGTGTGCGTAAAAGGCGGTCGGCTGCAATATCACTCTTTTGAGTTCCAACTGCTACATACAGACGATAATTTTGAGCATTGCTAGGAGAAGCAACTGTGAATAATTTTTCGTCAGTAAACCAGATGAAATGCACTAGACTAGCTGGGTAGCGACGCAACAAAAGGCAACTGCGGTGCGTGAATGGTGCAAGCGACTTCGCGCATGCGTAGAAGCTGAAGGCGGACAGTTTGAGTACAAACTGTAAATTTTTTTACATTGCCTGCTATTTAGCTATAAATTTCATGAATTTCATTGACATTGTTTGAATATTGTTAAAAATAATAACGATTTTGTAGGGGCTTCCTTTTTTATGCCTCACGGTGTATATTAAGAGAAGATTGATGTCGAGAAGTTAGTGCTCTATCATCCATTTGGACATGGATGCCTATATACGTAGAATAGTAGATTCTCTCTAAGAGAGGATGGCGAGATGGATAAAATGCTTTCATCTAACCATAACCAAGACCATCATTTTACTTCATACCAGAACAGTCTTCCATTAAAATTCAGCATTTCTGCCATGCACCTACATACAGACACACGTACAGATATACAGGTATAAAATACATTCACACACTCATACATGCATACATACACAAATGCATCCATACATACATGCATACACAAATGCATACATACATACATATATTTATGCATGCATGCATGAATAAACACATGCAGGTATACATGTCACAAAATATATACACGCAGGCATAAAAATAAATACATACATACCGAAATAAAAGTGTAAGAATAAAAACAATAAGGATGACGTATGCTATTATAAAACTTATGATGAAAAAACAGCTATAACAATAATGTTAGTGATAATTTTAATGATAATGATAGGGCAACAATAAAGATGCTGATACTATTAACGATAAAGATAATTTCTATCGGAGTTTAAATGAAGCATAAAGATAAGTTCATAAAGATAATTTCTCTGTCTGTTGACTGGTTAAGCTGTTGCCGACACTTCCGCCTTCAAAATGGTTCCTGAGCAGTGCTGCTCGTTTCCATTTTCACTGAACGGAGTCATTTACTACAACTGCATGCAGACCATCAAGTATGCACTCAATACTGGTTGCCTCATGACCGGCAGAGTCTTTGCCTATTGTCAGCCACCTGCAGGTAATCTGTGTGGCACCTTTCATATTACACACACACACACACACACACACACACACACACACACACACACACACACACACACACACACACACACACACACACACACACACACACACACACACACACACACACACACACACACACACACACACACACACACACACACACACACACACACACACTCACTCACTCACACACTCACTCACTCACACACACACACACACACCACACACACCACACACACACACACACACACACACACACACACACACACACACACACAAATACATGCCTCTAATGCACATCCGAGAGCATGACCTTCTGTATCCAGACTGAGAACGTGCCTTTAGCCTATAGCTACCATCAAAAGTTTTATATCAAAATGTTCGTCAGGATGAGTAGCCAATCACTGGAGGTTAATGGAAAAGATACACCGCCCCCAATTTTAATTATAACCAATAACATACATTGCATCATATCCGAGATCGTCGTTCCGAGAGCGTTCTCGCTTTCTGTATAAAGGGCGTACATTTTAAAATAAGAAAATTAGAAGCACGCATAGCAACGTACGTGTGTTTGAGGTTCTCGGACGCGCTGCAGGCAAATTCACACTCCCATAGCTAACTCCGTATAGCCAAGCCGA
This sequence comes from Aporrectodea caliginosa, assembly GCA_020284085.1. Lineage (NCBI taxonomy): Eukaryota > Metazoa > Annelida > Clitellata > Crassiclitellata > Lumbricidae > Aporrectodea > Aporrectodea caliginosa. The sequence continues at coordinate 1,487,249 of JACEVL010000482.1, read as the reverse complement.
CATCGAAATATTATTAGCGTAAATAATGCTAATGATAATAATTAAATTTTATTTAAGCCTGCATTTAATAAAGTTTGCCTGCACGAAAAAATCATATTAATAATATAATAACATCAAACAAAAATGATTAGTTTGGTGTATTATTTGTTCATGTACAAATCCAATCTAATGACGCTTATATAGCGCAGTCATTCTGGGTCGCATTCCAGTCGGTAAAAACCAGAAGTCGGGCTGCGATTGATAAGCAAACTTGAAGAAAGTTTAGATCTAAGTGACATTAAAGAATTGGTAAAACGAACCCAGTTCTGGGCAGTCATATTTCCAAACTTTGGCAAACTTATAGTATCGGGGCTGACGGATTTATACAGTATCTGTGGGCATTCGGCACGGATGCCGGACGGTACCAGCTTTTCTAATGATGACACTAACCCTAACCCTAACCGACACTCACAACGCCAGTAAACTTAATCACTAGTCTATCTCTGTCAGCCCCCGCTACTATAAGATTTTTTAATGGATTCTGTGCTCAATGGCAAATTAAGCCAGTGCAGTGAATGTCTTAGTATTTATACGTTGGTATTTAGTGCTCTTTGTTTCGGCTCTGGCAAGAGAATTCTGAACAATTTGTAGTTCATGAAGATCTCCTTCAGTAATACCAATAAGAAGTGAGTTACAACAATGAAAACCTATGTATCAGCTAGCTGGATCGAGCGTTTGAGGCAACATAGATCTGATTTAGGAATATCTTGCATATAGGCTATGAACATGATGCAACGTTGTGCCTTTCAGTGGTAGGGCTGACCAGTGACCACGTGGAATAATCTTCCTTCAGATCTGCATGTTCTTTTCGCTAGAGACTCTGCATTCACATTTTACAAGAATCTGAAAACTCCTCTCTATCGCTGGAGTTTGACTGGGAGTGCCACTGATTAGGTTATCTTGGAGGGCGTTATATAAGTCCTCTGTATGAATATTTTAAAACGACATTATTCAACTGGTTTGGGTTGGGGCTCTGATGAGTTCTTTCTTGAAATTGCTCTTTATAAATGTCAGATACAATTACAGACATCACACCTAAATGGTGTGCATGTACTAGGCATATGTGATAAAAATCAACACACAGCACACAATGAATCAATAAAATGAATTTTAATTGCCACAGATGTGACATAACATAAAGTCAGCATTTGGAAACAGTAATTGAGGTCTAAAACATTAATGCATGGAACTGTAGAGAAAAGTAACCATTTATTAATTACACATCAAAATCAACACTAGTAGCCATAAGAGGTTTAACAACATTGGCACTCAGATTGATGCAGTGTGTACAAGGCAGGCTCTCGGATCAGATGTAATGCATGCACACACACACGCGCACACACACGCCAGTGAAATTACTGCAACAAAATTATTTACAATGAGCTCACTGCATCATTCCGAGTGCCACCTTGGTACTCAGATTGATGCAGTGTGTACAAGGCCAGGATCTCAGACCAGATGTAATGCATGCACACACACACACACACACAAACCATTGAAATTACTTCAACAAGCAGGTCTGAAACTTTGGCACTCAGAATGATGCTGTGTGTACAAGATAAGCTCTCGGATCAGATGTAATGCATGCATAGACACACATAGACCTTCACAAATGTAGTGGAAGATTACAATAATGATTATAAGGAGTATTAAGGACATAATACATATGCCATTAAACATGTTTTAACCACATGCCAAAGTGCATAAACATTCTTTACAATAATGCATAAATTTAACTGCAATTGTAATTTGACATTAGACAACTTGCAAACTGATTTTTAAAACTACAGTACCAGTTGCTCTATACACATGACAATCCTACTAGTAAAATTACTCCAGAAAAAGGTCTGAAAGTACACACTAAAGCAAAAACATGTTCTTTACAAAAATGCATTACCAAAATTATTTATAATTATTTATAATATGAGCTCACAGTATCATTCTGAGTGCCACTTTGGAACTCAGAATGATGCTGTGTGTACAAGGATAAGTTCTCGGATCAGATGTAAAGTGTGCGCACACACACACACACACAGATTTTAAAACAACAAATTTTTTAGCAGCAATTCTAACAAGGCATGGAACTGTGATGTAATGTAACCCTTTATTAATTAAACACCACGATCAACACTAGACAAAGTTCGGGGCTTGCAGGGTTGTTAACCAGATTCATCAACTTGACAACAATTCTCGAAGACAGAGAATAATTTTCAAAAGAAAAAATTAAGAACAAGCTCAATCAAAAGCTCAAAGACGTTACAGAGACAATCTCAGGAGAGACTTGAACCTGGATACTGCACGCTACACAGCATGTAATAACTACCTTTTTTGCTTATACTAACAAATTGTGCAGTTGGAATATGACCTTATATTAACACAGTTTATACTTGAACAACCTTAACAAGACAGAACTGAACCATAAGAATAAAAATGAGACCATCAAACAGTTGAAAAATGAGTCTTTAAGAGTCTAGGGAAGACCAGAAAGCCACATGCAGCATTAGTGATGTAAGCATTTATCAATTACACACTTATTTGATTAATTACACATCACAATCAACACTAGCCAAAGTTCTGGAGTTGCAGGGTAGTTTGATGTAACCTGGATTCAACAAATGATGTAACAGAGGCCATTTCAGGAGAGCCATGAACCTGGATACTCCACGTAACGCTGCATGCAATATACTACCATTTATGCATATGCTAACAAATTGTACAGTAGGAATATAATGAGTGACCTTATGTTATCACAGTTAGCACTTGAATAACCTGCTTATGCAAACTGAAGACACATTAACTAGGCAACGGCCAGGATGAAAGGTCAATAATTAACCTATAATTATAATTATCCATGAGCTAGGCATTTAATCAAAAGCAACTTTCATTAGCTCTGTTGCTCACTGTAAAAACAGTCAAAACAGTGTAAAAACTTTGACAAAAAATGTATTCAGTGAGGTCTCTCTGGTAATGCATTAATTAATTAGACAATGGCCAGGCTGAAAGGTCAGTAATTACCTTGTGGTATCAGAGCTATTACTCAACAAAGAACATTATACAGAGCAGTTTGTAGAACATTTATGGTGTAGCTATATTTACTTATTTACTTACTTAGCTATATTTAAAAACTGAAGACACATTAATTAGACAACGGCCAGGCTGAAAGGTCAGTAAGTACATAGTTTGTACTTTGTAGTACATGAACTAGGCATATAAACAAAAGCAATTATTTTCATTAGCTCTAAAGTACATGACACCAATAGTCTCCACTTATCAGGACTTGGTGATAAAGGCAACTTATATTAAGTAGTCAATGAAAAACAATTTTCCTTAGCTCTGTTACCAACACAAGACGTTGTAACAAGAAATAACTAAACAGAAATGCACCATTATATTTTTTTAAAGCTCAAAATCTTGAACATGCTATAATGCACGAGTTCTGATACCAATGGCACATCTTAGAATTGTATTTGTTGACACAAGTTTTGACATACATGTATTGAGTGAGGTCTTTCTGGTAGCACATTAATTAGACAATGGCCAGGCTGAACGGTCAGTAATTACCCTCACAGTAATTGCTGCAAATAATTATGCATAACTTTAAATGTTAGTTCTTAGTTTACAAACAGAAAATATTCCTACATCTTAATACATCATGTTTATATACACAGATAAAGTAATTCTCTGAACTTCTCCACCTGTTTAACCCACGTAGAAAATGAAAAAGTGGGTATGGCTGTTCAAAATGACAGCACAATCTTAGAATTTGGTAAACGTTTGTACATAAAAGGACGTAAGGGGCTGTCCCATCATGGTCAACACTCAACAGGAAATAAGATGTCGTTTGCGAGAACTTGGACGATTTTTAATCAAATTTCGTACCATTGACCATGACATTCAGAACCTAAGTGAATGCATTCACGTTGGAAAAATTTGAGGTGGTATGTGATGCAGTGAAGGCTCTTTCTGGACATGATAGTCAAACTGGCACATACAAGGTTCCATCATTAGCACTGCGTCTGGGCCAGTCACTGACAAAATGTGCCCAGAATCTTTGTGAAAAGGTTGTAAGTGAAGGGTGCAGTTATTTAAGGAAACAGTGCGATGACTTTCTAGACATTGCCAGAGAAGACTGGAAATTACAAGTGTCAACACAAGCTAGACAAACTATTGATGAACGAAAATGGAATAGTCCAAGGAAACTACCCTTAGTCAGTGATCTTAAACTACTTAACACATATCTAATCAGCAAAGTTGCTGAAGCAGAAAACAATACTAATACCAAACCAACTATAACATAAAAATGGTCTTCTTATACATAATAATGCCCTCTCTGTGTGAACTCACCCTGACAATCACCCACAGATGACCTGTGCCAAACAAAGGACATGACCAGATAATGGTATGGTCCAGAAGTCCTTCTTGAAGGAATTGCGACGGATGGGTTGAACGGATCGTTATTGCTCTCTGCCTCTGTAATCAAAGTGGAAGCATGGCTGGCATTTCTCAGTTCAAAGGGATTGCCATAGCAAAGATGTGATGACTTGACTGTGGTCAAGGATCAGGCATGGTTGTTTTTCATCCGGTAGTGTATCCTGAAGGAATGACTGCGTTGTTTGCCGCTGGTAGAGTCCAGGGAGGACAGCAAAGCAGCAAATAACCTGGAACAATAAACACAATTGCTTTTCATGTGCCAGTAAGCTGTTACTATTTACTATAGTAATAGGCTAATAATTAAAAGTCGCAATGTAATTCAACATTTACGAACAGACTATCAATAATGGCAAAATAATGTATAGAGCCCCTGTGGCCACGTTCTTCTCTAATCTCAAGATTGTTCTCTTTAACAGAGGTTGAGTAGATTACCTTGAAGGGGTGCTATATAAATCTCTGAAATGAATGAATGTTTGGTTTTAGTGTTATTTTCAAACTATAACATAATAATGGTCTTCTTACACATAATAATAGTAATAGTAATAATAATAATAATAATAATAATAATAATAATAATAATAATAATAATAATAATAATAATAATAATAATAATATAGGCCTACATGACAGAACACTGGACAACGTGGTGTCAACAGCCACTCACAGTAACTGCTGCTAATTATGCTTAATTTGCTAAATGTTATTTCTTAATTAACAAACTTAAAATAAGCCTACATATGGTACATCATGAATAAAAGCTAACAGTTATTCAACCTATACTCTTCCCATCCTTTCTTCATAACTAGCTCATTCTGATTCCAGTTCTCTCTCCCTTCCTTCCTACATCAAATAAATAGTATTAATAATGACAGTAATTAACAGTACAGTACAACTGCATTTGATATAGCCCTCCTTCCAAAAGTTCAGAAGTGCACACATGACAACATGACAGAACATCTATGGCACTGAGCAACTGTGAGGGAAGGACTTGTTCAAGGTCACTACACAGTAACTGCCTTGGGCAAGGCTTGAACCCGTACTCTCCACGTTACTGGCCGAGCGCTCTAACCACTCGGCCACGACAATAATACAACAACAAGGGTAATAATACCAACAATAATAATATTAAGAAAAGAGGCAATAATTATGAAATGTCATAAGGTCATCACCCGCAACTATCCAGGAAATCAAAAGCATTCATTTTTTTAAACAGTTAAAACTGTACATTCTATCGAGCTCCTAGCATCTGCGCTGACAGTTGGCAGCCTGCATGCGTGTAAAGCATTTTTGAAGAAGCTTGCTACTGACGACGCTATATAAATTGTCGTAATTACATTACATAATACCATTAAAACACTCCAGATCTCTCGTCCTTCTCTGTGGAATGGACTTCCTCAACCGGTCCGCTCCGCAATCCTTTCTGGTAGTCTTTCCACCGTCTTTTTCTAAACTAAAATCCTGCCTTTTCCCTCGGGGTTGCTCGCACTGGGAGCGCTTCTGAAAGGCTTTTGCTTTACAAATGGCCAAATACAATACAATAAAAAATATACGCTCTTATGATCCAGAAATATTAAAAACTTTACATGCCTGCCATGTAGTTTTGCACGCTGGTTTCTTGCTGTCCTGATTTCCTGAGACTGGTTCTGCTAGCAAACGAATTTGTTCTTGGATTGAGTTGAGTGGACCGTTGTTGCTCTCTGCATCTGTAACCAAAGTGGAAATGCTGGCATTTCTCAGTGCAAAGGGAGTCGTGTGGCATGGAAGTGATGACTTTACTGTGTGTTGGTCAGGGTCAAAGATCAGGCATGGCTCTTCATCCGGTATGGTATCCCGAAGGGCTGACTCCGTTGCCGTTGTTTGCACTTGGTAGAATCCAGGGAACGGAACAAGGCTAGAAAATAACCTGGAAAATTAACACAATTCCTTTTACTATTTAATATGCAAATAATTAAAAGTAGGAATGAAGTTAAACTTTAACTAACAGACTATTAATTATGACCATCCATCATGTATATTTTGGTACTGGTGCTATGAACTCTCCTTACCAGTGACCATCATATAATACTTTGATCATCAGTACACTGGTGCTACAGACTTTCTCAGATCACTTTTTTATTACTATTATGGAAACCTTGAGATTCAATAAAATGATATACATTCATAGTTTAATACTAAACAGGTTTGTGCAGGGATTATGGTTACAGTGATGTCATTACCTATCAGTACCGAAGACTTGCGCACTGTTCTCTCACAGTTCATGTCCACCACTATATTAGCACGCGTTTCCAGCCACACTGTCTATCAACAGCCCAAAATCTGCACATAAACTGCCTTGGGCGAGGCTCGAACTCGTACTCTCCGCGCTACTGGTCGAGCGCTCTAATTGAGATTAAGAAGGCCTCCTACCTAGTAGTGTGGACATTTGAACGGTTTCTCTCGTTGTGGAGTGTCAGATGGCGTTTGAGCTGAGCCTTCCGAGTGAACGCCTTTGTGCAGATTGCACATTTGAACAGAACCTCGGCTGCCATGTAAACCATCTTGAAATGCAGTGCTATAGAAGTTGCTAATAACTTATTACTAAGAATAAAATATAACAATGATAAATACAACAAGTAAATACAGAGATCATAATGAAAACTTTAGTATATGTAGGCTCACGTGCAGTATGGTTGTTTTTGAGGAGCGTTTGCCTTGCAAAGGCTCCACGATGTAAGTCAGTTATGAATTAGGCTAAAGAACAAGAGTGACCTACAGTACATGTAAACTAAATTGACTGACCTCTTCAGACAAGCTTTCTCAGTTAATTAATATTTCACAAAGAATTTACTTTGTTCTTCATTGAATTTATTTCAACCTCACTCACTCACATGCACACACACACCACACACACACCACACAAACACACACACACACACACACACACACACACACACTCACTCACTCACTCACTCACTCACTCACTCACTCACTCACTCACTCACTCACTCACTCACTCACTCACTCACTCACATGCCTTTACACTGCATTCTTGTTGGGTCTATAGGGTTCTCGGTACCCCGTCAGAACGACCCAGGGCAAATCGGCCCGACAAAACGGCCCGCGTCAAAATGGCCTCGACAAAACAGACCCGTCATATCTGCCCCGTCATATCGGCCCCTGTCATATCGGCCCCTCACAAAATATCCCATATCCCAAGTCCTTTTAAGTTGGATTGATGAAAAGAATTCTTTGCGTAAATGGAACCTGGATTAGTAAAACCGTAGTTTCGTAACTCTTAAACAATTTAGTGCAGTACTACATATTCGTAGTTTACGTTGCCAAATTATATTATGTGGTCAGTTTAAAATGGAAGTTGGATTGATGAAAATAATTGCTTGCCTAAATGGAAGTTGGATTGATCAAATTAATTCTTTGCGTAAATAGAAGCTGGATTGATGAAAATAATTGTTTCCGTAAATCGAATTAGATTGATGAAAAGTAATTATTTGCTTAAATGGAAGCTGGATTGATGAAAATAATTGTTTCCGTAAATCGAATTGGATTGATGAAAAGTAATTATTTGCTTAAATGGAAGCTGGATTGATGACAGTTATCATGGACACTGGTAGGCTGCCTATTTGCCAACGAAAAGTGCGGCATTGAAGACATAAAAATACTTTGGCAACGTAAACTACGGTTTTACCGTTGGATTGATGAAAAGAATTCTTTTCTTTTGCGTAAATGGAAGCTTTTCTATCGCGTAATTAGAAAGTGGATTGATGAAACAAATTTTTTGCGCTAAAATTGAATTTGGATTGCTGAAAAGAATTTTGGCTTTAAAATGGAAATTCGATTTATGAAAAAATAATTCGTTGCGTAAAATAATAAAAGTTGGATTTATGAGAGACCACAACCTCTCACATTTAGAATGCAGAACTGTTGCACTGTTCTCTGCTGGAGGGAAGGATTCGATTCAACATCCTCTTACTCGAGCTATGGTTGGCACTTAGCCGCAATTACTAAAGATCTTTATGTTCCGTTCCAGTTTTTAGTCAGCCTGCAGAGGGCCAATCAATGTTTATTCTGCTGCTCCTGGAGATTTACAGGCATTTCATTTCCGGCCATCCTTGCGTGCTCATCGGTTTTTCTCGCATGTCGAACAACCCCGTTGAAACAATTCTCTTCTAAATATACGTAGGCCTACTGAGGCTACTGTTTCTATTGATTTTGCTAAGCAAGCATTTTCTGCGTGTAATTAAGACAGAGGGCCACGAAAGCAGCTCTTTTATATATTTCTACAGCTCCATGTATTGTCGCCAAAGGTCTAGTATGACGGTTCTGCCAGACCCTATCTGCCTCCTACCATCCCATTCCAAATCATGGGTCAGTCAATAGGATAGCCGACACTCCATATATATTGCTTACCACCAGCTTTCCCTAGGTCAATCAACCCATGTGAACATTATTTACAGTTGGTGGTATGGTCAGTAATAGGTCTAATAGTCTATTTTCAATAGTCTTGAGTGTCATTGTCTATGTCCCAGCGAATCCAAAAGCCTAGACTAGAACTGACTTTGTGCCAATGTTAACTAGAACCAGAGAAAATTATACAAACTGCTCTTGAGCCTGGGGTAACTCAATCTTTTTACAGCAGCCAAGCAGAGCTTACATTTGAGAATCTATTTTTCTCGTATTACATAACATTTCAGGTCGGTGTCCGTGCCTTTCAGTGGTTCTTAAAAGCTCTCTGAATAGATATCTTGAATGGGCGCTATAAAAGCCATAATATTGCGTCATTCTTATTGCCATAGTCATTTTTTATTTAGGTTTCACAGCCGACTACTACAATGGCAGTGTGATTGTGCCCAACACGACGCAGCCAGTAGTGTCAATGTTCATTCATGGATGGTTTATCATCCAGAAACACGTCGTTGACGACAGCATGATGTTCAACACGTCTTGGAATAGCTACAGCATCGGCTTCGGAGACCCTGGAGGAGAACATTATTGGTTTGGAAACGAGAACCTCTACCGTTTGACGTCAACTGGAAACTGGAAGCTGAGAGTGGAAGTGGAGATGAACGACACTCGCAAATGGTATTCGGCGGAATACGAGTTCTTTCAGCTGAGCGACGAAGTCAGTGGCTACGTCCTCAACGTTTCCGGATACACGGGAGACGCCGGCGACGCTTTAAACCACTACAACGCGGGCTATAAGGCGGTGGGAATGAAATTCTCGACCTTTGACAAAGATAACGATGGCACCCTCAAGAGTAATTGTGCTTTAAACGGCATTGGCGGATGGTGGTGGAACTATTGCGGCGTGTCTAGTTTGAATGCTCACAACAGCAAAATGAACGTCTGGGGTGGCACCAGCAAATATATTTCCAGAAGCAGAATGATGATGAAAAGAAATTGAGGAGGTTTCTTTCTGATGTGGCATTTGCCCTATATTACAACAGAAGGAATCACATTACATTATATCACATCCTAGGCCTCCATCCGATGTTGTTGCCTAACATTTGCCTCCAACGCATTTAATTACTGCCACTTTCTTTGGATTTGATTATAAACATTGAGCTTCGATCTGCAGCTTTTAGACTATCTTAAGTCCGGATTTCTATGCACTTTTAACAGGTTCATGCATAAATACCGTATACGATCTTAAATTCAGAATTCGATTATGCTTTCTTGTACAACCCACGATAACTAGAAGCGAGATCAGTTTCCATTCGCTACGGAATGGCTTCAGGGATACGGTTATTTACAAAATAATGCTCCAAGATACAAGACGGACATGTTATATGTTCTCTGATGTCTCAAGTCCTGAAGTGGGATTTAGAAGAGAAGCTAATTTCCTTTTCGCAAACTCTGTAGCCGGTATCACGAAATAGAGTATCCGTTCTAAGACTCTCCGGGGGGATGAATGAATTTATCCCCCCCGGATGGAATAAACAAGTTTAGAGTATCCGGGGGGATAAACCATTCTATCCCGGATCGTCATACGCGTCACGATAGCCAAGACGAAAATCCATTAAAAATCACCAAAATCGAAGTAAATTAATTTCAGGTCGACGTACAAACTAAAGATACGCAACTTAAAATATTTTATGTGTACAATAAATCCAAACAGTACGACTGAATACACTTAGAAACTTCCAAAAATGCAAACTAAACCGAATACTCCATTTCGCTAAGGGCAGTGGCGGCACTACACCAGGGCAAGCAAGGGCAAATGCCCTAGTAAAAAAGCCTTTGCCCTGGTCGTTGTCCTGCCAGATTTTTTGCCCTCTTGAGGATTTATTTGGGGCATAAATCGCCCCTGCACCGGTTACTTGTATGATTGCCCCGGTTATGCCCTAGTTACAAAAAATGTCTGGCGCCGCCACTGGCTAAGGGGGATACTCATGTATGGGGGATACCCTATTTCGTGACACCGGCATTGCACTGATGTCAATGTCCTGGTCACAGGGGCCAGTGCATCGCGGGTCTATACCGTTCAATTCCCAGCTGACGCCGGTGTCACAAAATAGAGTATCCCCATACATGAGTATCTCCTTAGCGAAATGGAGTATTCGGTTTAGTTTGGAGACAACGTAATGGACATCAGACAAAAATAAAATTTAACAAATAATAACATACAGTACATAATTATATAAATAAAGTTACATAAAAAGATTAAAAAAACGGTAAAAAGACGTGAAAAAAATAATAAAAAACGACAGTTTTGGACAAAAATTAAAAACGAAAAAACGTTTTCTACAACTATGCCATAACATTTAGCATTTGGATAACTTAGAAATTCAGATAACTTAAAACGAGAAACCCATATTAGAGCGACAACAAGACGACACATTTTTATCAACTATTCCTGATGAATTGTTTTGTTAATTAGAAGTAGAGTAATTGCATATAAAACACCCCTTAAATTACAGAGGTCTATGTAATGGTCTGTCCTCGACTGATTATTAGAATCTTAGTCAATTCCACTGTGACTAGCACCTTAAAAGCAAAATTTTGCTCGTCTCTTGCTGCTGATGCCTTCGTCCAAAATCGGAGACCACGATCAAAACAAAAAGAAAATTATTAAGTTAACGAATTGTCGCTAGTAGTCGGTAGCTTAGCTACTGGTTTTCACTTGAAGGCTTAGCGGCCCGGGACCATTTCCCCGCATCTATAAAGGCCTAGAAAGCGGAACCAGTTATAACGCTCAGAATTTCAAAATCTACTGGACGCTGTCGATGCGAATATGGAGGATAGGCCTAATGTAATGACTGACAGACGGCAGGAACGTATGTTTACATAGGCCTACTATTGTCGATTACTAATCGACAATAGTAGGCCGATTAGTAACTGAGATGAAAGGTCAAATCTTTCAAGGCATCAGACAATTGCCTAATAACACCGCCTGACTGCTATAAATCAAACAAAACAGTGTTCCACAACCATTTGGGCGAGACTAATGTTGTCATATTCGTTTGATATATACTTACTGATTTGCGTTTGAATAGGAGTGGTATTTGGTTTTTATATTATTATGTATGTAGCCTAAATTATATTAGAATGCTATTAGAACATAGTCTTAAATGATTGGACTCTACATGTATAGTTAGAAAGGTAGATTTGAATCAATCAGAATGTATTGGATGAGTTCATTCTATGTACGCGTATCTTCTTGAAAGTGTTAAGAATAAGGCAGTCATTCGCAAGTCGTGGTTGAATAAGGACTCGTATGCTTGTACACGTGGTGAGGCTTACAAATGTCGGCTTAGGATAGAACGAGATGATTGCCATACGACAGAAGCCTGTTGCTTTTGAGTTGCGGGAATGAATGGTGAATGTTTGCGTCTATGACTATAGACGAAGCCCAGTCTGCTTGGTCTTTATACGCGATTGACTTTTTCTCCACTACAATGGTTGTAGTCTGACTGTGTTATTTTCCGTACTACGTCATTGAACTAAAAAAGACAGCGCACAACAGCGATTGACCGTCAAAGGCATGCGTGTGTGGACACACTTAGATTGGCACATACCTGTTTGCACACGTTTTCTCATAGAAGCCACCCGCCTCTATGCTAGGTTGATTTTATTGACAATTTTTTCTTTTTCCTGTGTCTCACAATAACAGACCTGCGTAGGACACACGTATTCAAGGATAAAAGTGCTGCCATTCCGAGTGATGTCTGATTGCTGTGCTGTCCGCATTTCACACAATGTCCTCGGATTTCTGCTTGCATACTGCAGGATAGCAGCGTTTACAGGTGGGAATGGTAGTTTACTCCGTTGACATACCTTTCATACCTTCCAAGATGTATGTATGTATGAATGTACCTGTTGTTGACACCCTCATTTCGTTTATGTATGTTGTTGACACTATCGTTTCGCATCTTATGGATCATCTAAGCGAGTTTGGAGCAGATTTTCTCTAGTAGAGCGAGTTTGGAGCAGATTTTCTCTAGTAGAGCGAGTTTGGAGCAGATTTTCTCTAGTAGAGCGAGTTTGGAGCAGATTTTCTCTAGTAGAGCGAGTTTGGAGCAGATTTTCTCTAGTAGAGCGAGTTTGGAGCAGATTTTCTCTAGTAGAGCGAGTTTGGAGCAGATTTTCTCTAGTAGAGCGAATTTGGAGCAGATTTTCTCTAGTAGAGCGAGTTTGGAGCATATTTTCTCTAGTAGAGCGAGTTTGGAGCAGATTTTCTCTAGTAGAGCGAGTTTGGAGCATATTTTCTCTAGTAGAGCGAGTTTGGAGCAGATTTTCTCTAGTAGAGCGAGTTTGGAGCAGATTTTCTCTAGTAGAGCGAGTTTGGAGCAGACTTTCTCTAGTAGAGCGAGTTTGGAGCAAATTTTCTCTAGTAGCCTATAGCATCGAAGCTTATGTTTACATTTAAGTGGACCGAAAAGAATATTGTTCTCGGATTCAAAGATATCCATTGCAAACCCGTGATCGATCAGGTTCGATCACTGGTGGCGAAAAAAAGTAGTTGGAAAACACGGCTGAAAAGTCTTAAAATATGCAACGGTGGAGAATTTGCTGAATTATATGCATCCAACGTGTAGCCGCTAACGCCTAAATAGTGTATGACCAGATAAGTGCTAGACCAGACAAGGCTGAATCCGTCTAATGACCCTTTATCAGTATAGCACCTTGGGAGTCCTATGCGATAATCAACTTAAAAATAGATCGATTTTGGTTACAAATCACGGATCGTGATATCTTCTTAGGCCTATATCTCCACCACACACAGAAACCTTATAGTGGACGGCAGAAAAACATCGCGTTGTCTGTATGTGTGTATGTTTGGTTGAATGTGCAGTCAGCTGGGCAAGGAAGGAAGGCGAGGTGATCACCATCCTGCACAGAACGCCATCTATAATATTAAAGAGTATTAGACGAAGCGAAACACGGAGATCTTTGCTCTCGCTCGATCATATGTGTATGTATTTGTACGTATAAGCTTACAAGGGCGTCAACAGACTCCGTCTGTACACGCCTATTAGGCTTATACGTACAAATTATCACGCACGGTTTCAAACCCCGTTTGTAGAAAATTACTGCACCATCAAGAACACAGTGAAATCTCATTGCCTAAGCTTTAGAGTTTCCAACTACATTGTCTATTTCATTCTATAAAACTTACGCGTATCCAAGTCTAAACAATTCCACGTTTTTGGTTAAGTGTAAACTTACACTCAAGATACATGTCAACTGGAAACTTTGCACCAACATTTGCCTTTGTTTCCTGGCATAAACAGAGCCACACCAACCAAAATTTCCAGCTCCACTAACGCCCAGACAGGCTAGTACATGTAAGTACCCAATACATATCTAATACGTTTTACGCCGTCGCGATGCTTGGCTGGTATACCCGCGATCAGAACACAAATGCTATCTGATTCACCCGCAGTTGGTACTCACAAGGTTAACTTGCATCATTCACAGCTGCTGACAGAAAAGTTACTGCTTGCATTTAACTGCTTGCATTTAACGAATTGACTTCGCGACGTTTACTTGCTACTTTTCTTCTGAGGCAGAGAGGCTAATCAACAGCGCTTTGATTACCTGAATGTTTTGTCGCACTTTGTTGTAGCCGTCGTCAAAACAAGTGAATGGACCGAAACTAGATTGTATGAAGCATGACCCACGACGATTTTAGATATCCTTAATTAGCCGTTACTTTAGTAATTGTTGGAAATTTATAATAAATGTTAACGGAGAACATTCTTTCTTAGGTAATTTTTCAATTTAATGCGACGAAGATGATGCCGTCTTGTGCATTCTTGATTATTTTCCTATCCGCGGTCCCATCAACTCTTGGAACCTTTCAGAAGCTGACAATCTCCAACGGAATGTCTCCATGCGCCGTGGACTCTCCTGCGAAGGTCTTTCCCATTGAAGCGATATCCTCAGTTCCAAAGTGTGTTCCATCCCCTGTCCTGTGTTCCTGGATGTGCCAGATGGAACCAAACTGTACCGGTTACAACGTTAACGCCGCTGAGAACCAGTGTCAGCTATATGATTACATTCCGATCAACTTCGAGACCAATACAACGTGCGAATATTTCCAGGTTAGCACTCCTTTGATTGAACATACATGAGACTTAGGGACATTATCTTTTCGCCGTTCTGTGTGACCAGTATCGACTTTTGCATTTTCTATTCTGTATTACGTGTTGGACATACCGAAATGGTCTGATTATATTATCTGACGAATGCTCTTGTGTAAGGGATACTGGTCTGCTGCGTCCGCATAATGATGCAATGTAGATTGTATTAATAATAAATATAATGATGATGATTGAGATATCGATGATGATAATAAGAACGTAATATATATATATATATATATATATATATATATATATACATGTAGGC
The DNA here is from genome assembly GCA_020284085.1 of Aporrectodea caliginosa. NCBI lineage: Eukaryota > Metazoa > Annelida > Clitellata > Crassiclitellata > Lumbricidae > Aporrectodea > Aporrectodea caliginosa. The sequence goes on along the minus strand of JACEVL010000482.1, from coordinate 1,471,931 downwards.
CTATATATATGTTACAGGCAATGTGTAAAATCAGGGATTTTGTAAAATGCCTGAAATTTTTAGGCAATTTGTAAAATCCCAATTCACTCGGGCACTTTACAAAATCCCTGAAAAAACCAGGGATTTTGTAAATTCCCTGAAATCTGATGATGAAATTTTGACAGATTGCCTGAAAGTGACGAAAATTATCGAAGTTTTACAAACTACCTGAAAAAACCAGGGATTTTGTAAAATCCCTTAAATCTGATGATTACAGGCAATGTGTAAAATCAGGGATTTTGTAAAATGCCTGAAATTTTTAGGCAATTTGTAAAATCCCCAATTCACTCGGGCACTTTATATAATCCCGGGATATAAAAACCAGCGATTTGGCTGCGTGTCCGACATGTCCGCCGGCTATGTTTCAAATCATGTGGTCGGGGGCGTGACTTGTCTGTTCCCTTCCCCTTAGGAGCCTAAATAGAGCTTTGCGTTGTCGCGGCGTATTGTCAATTAATAAGAATAAATAAATAAAAAAATAAAAAAATAAATAAAATATAATAAATAAATAAATATTATTAAATTTATTTATTTAATCAATTAATTAATTAATTAAATTTAATAAATAAACAAAAAAATAAACAAACAGATAAAATAAAATAAATAAATAGATAAATAAATAAATTTAATTATTTAATTAATTAAATTTATTTATGCAATCAATAAAATAATTAATTAAATTTAATTAATTGATTAAATAAAAAATAAAATAAAAATAAATAAAATTAAATTAATAATAATTATAAGAATAAATAAATTTCATCATTTAATTCATTGAATTAATTAGATAATTAATAATTTAATTAAATAATTATTTATTTCTATTTTTATTTATTTTTATTTTATATTTTATTTTTTTATTTATATATTAAATTTAATTAATTAATTAATTGACTAAATAAATAAATTTAATTAATTATTTATTTAAATAATTAAATTAAATTAATTTATTTATTGATTAAATAAATTAATTGATTGATTCATTTATTTTTTATTTTTTTTATTCTATTTATTTTTTATTTTATTCAATTAATTAATTAATTTAATTAAGAATTAAATAGAATAAATAAATTAATTGATTAAATAAAAAAAATTAAAAATAAAATTAAATAAATATTTATGTGAATAAATGAATTTAATTACTTAAATCATTTAATTAATTAGATAATTAATAATTTAATAAATTAATTATTTCTATTTATTATTATTTTATTTTTTTATTTATATATTAAATTTAATTAATTGATTAATTGATTAAATAAATAAATTTAATTACATTTATTTAATTTTATTTATTTATTTATTCTTATTAATTGACAATCCGCCGCGACAACGCAAAGCTCTATTTAGGCTCCTAAGGGGAAGGGAACAGACAAGTCACGCCCCCGACCACATGACTTGAAACATAGCCGGCGGACATGTCTGACATGCAGCCAAATCGCTGGTTTTTTATATCCCGGGATTATATAAAGTGCCCGAGTGAATTGGGGATTTTACAAATTGCCTAAAAATTTCAGGCATTTTACAAAATCCCTGATTTTACACATTGCCTGTAATCATCAGATTTAAGGGATTTTACAAAATCCCTGGTTTTTTCAGGTAGTTTGTAAAACTTCGATAATTTTCGTCACTTTCAGGCAATCTGTCAAATTTTCATCATCAGATTTCAGGGAATTTACAAAATCCCTGGTTTTTTCAGGGATTTTGTAAAGTGCCCGAGTGAATTGGGGATTTTACAAATTGCCTAAAAATTTCAGGCATTTTACAAAATCCCTGATTTTACACATTGCCTGTAACATATATACGTCTATTGACAATTGTAGCCTATAATTATATAGTTGGCACACCGCAACCAGGTGCAGAGAGAAATAGGAATTGTTATCAAGTTGATCGACATCAAAGGAACAGACCATTAACATGGAACAACTACTAATTATAATATCGTCTTTCGATGGATGCTGGAATTGATTAAAAAGAATATCAATGATAATTTGTCATCGTCTTTAAAAATCCATTATCCTGCATATCGCAATCTCCTCTGCATTCGTTATCAACTTACCGGATTGAGTTTACATTATTTTAGTGTGCAATACACCTGTAGATAAAATTAGGAACGACAGGAAACACACGTGAGAAACACGAAGACAGATTGCTCAAAAGCATATATTATGGTAATAGATGGTTTCTTCAAAAATAACCAGTTAGGTGCAGATGAAAATACGCTGGAAAGTGAGTCTCCTGTCTATCACCAGAGGCCGCTGAAATGCAACGCCATAACTCCAAAAATACGTCCCTTTAGCATTTTTAAAGCCAAGGTTTTCTAAGGTAATGGGAACAAACACGGGGGTTATAGGCAGCAATCTAAATGTATATTCGGTAGACCTATGAACTGCCATCCGTTAATCTGTCTGAAATCATTGTCTTCGACAAGGAGAAAGGGGCACACGTGCGTATCACTTTAACATCACAGGGCATTATATTTATCAGCAAACCATATACCAAGTCCAACGCCATCGGACGGCTTGCCATAATTCTGCAGAAGATCCGATCTGCGTTGAAGACGTTCTCTCGTTATCTGTTCCAACCGTCTAAGTACCGTTTAAAATGATCGTGAGAGACGAAAGATGGAAAACATCGAAATGTTTAGGGGCACCAAATGAGGACCTCAAAGGATAAGGCTGTTCTGTGTAGTAGTAATAGTGGTGGTTGTGGATGTGGTTGTGGTGATTGTGGTGATGGTGGTGGTGGTAGCAGTAGTAGTTGTTGTTGTAGGGTTGGTAGTGGTGGCGGTGATGGTAGGTGTGGTGGTAGTATTATACTATTAGTAGTAGCAGTACTATCGGAAGTAGTCGTGGTAAATGCAGTAGAAGTAGTCATAGCAGTGTTAGATTTAGTTCACGTTAAATTAGGGGTTATTAACTTAAAGAGTCTGTTTTGTTGCTCAACAGGACAAGATTTATGACGAAACATGTCCATCTGTTAAAGGTACGACTAAGCTCTGGCTATGGTAAGAAGGTAATATCAAAACAGATGGCATCAACAAATGAGTAGATAAAAGAGTTGAAAAGAAACGTGGATGTAAGAGGAGATTGATGTCTTAAATAACAACAGTAAGGATGACGTTTGTTATTATAAAATTATGATGAAACCGGCACCGAAAACAATAATGATAATGACAATTATTACGATAACGAAAGGGCAACAATAACGAAACTGATACTGGTAACAATAATGATTATTTCTGTCGGAGTTGTAGTGTCGTGCAAAGAATTTATTTGTGTGTTGACTGGTTAAGGTGTTAACAGAACTTCCGCCTTCAAAGTGGTTCCTGAGCAATGTTGTTCGTTTCCATTTTCACTGAACGGAGTCATTTACTACAACTGCACGCAGACCATCAAGTATCCAAACAGTAACGGTTGCTTCATGGCCGGAAGAGTCTTTGCCTATTGTCTGTCTCCTACAGGTATTCTGTGTGGCAAGTGCATCTCTCTGTCTCTGTCTCTCTGTCTCTGTCTCTATCTCTCTCTTTGTCTGTGTCTGTCTGTCTGTGTCTGTCTGTCTCTCTCTGTCACTCTCTGTGTCTCTGTCTCTGTCTGTCTCTGTCTCTGTCTCTCTGTCTCTCTGTCTCTGTTTCTCTGTCTCTGTCTTTATCTCTGTCTGTCTCTCTGTCTCTGTCTCTGTCTGTCTGTCTGTCTCTCTCTCTCTATATATATATATATGTATATATCACAGACACACAGAAACACACACAGTGTATAATTATCTCAACCTATATTTATTCTCTTGGCGCCTTTACAATGCATCCTTTTTGGGTCTATAGGGTTCTCGGTTTCTCTTTGTCTGCCTATCCCTATATTTTACTTTTTGTCTCGCAGTATTGCAGTGTCTGAGATTATTGATAAAAATTATTATTATTATTATTATTATTATTATTATTATTATTATTATTATTATTATTATTATTATTATTATTATTATTATTATTATTATTATATTTATTATCATGTCGCAAGATCCCACCCAGAAGTAGCGTATCTACTACGGCCGAAATATCTTCTGTGGTTCTGTGCTGGAAGAGGTAACTATTCTCAGTCTACCTGTACCTGCCACCAAATTAGGATTTTCATACACGTAGAATGTACAAATTATGCATTGATAAGGTATCCCAATGCAGATTATGTAGGTCTATAAATCGAATAGAATAAGAGAAATACATACAAATTAATTGTTGGTATCTGCAAATATTTACCTTTTGCAGCTTTCATAACGTTTTAAATTGCGGAAATACTTATAGAGCCAAAGACCGGACAGGATTCAGCGGAAATACTTATTTGGATAGGATTCAGCTCTCAAAACTATTATTAAAGAGCAGCAAACTATAACTGACTTACGCCAATGTCAATTACAACCAGAGAGCATAATAGGCCTACAAACTGCTGTGAAACCTGGGGTAGGCCTAAGTAATCGTTTTTACAGCAGCCAAGCAGAGCTTACATTTGAGAATCTTTTTTTCTCGCATAGCATTGCATTTCAGTTCTGTGTGGCCGTGCCTTTGAGTAGATATAAGCTTCCGGAATGATATCTTGATTAAGCGCCAGAAAAAGCATAACATTACGTAATCTTAAACGTCATTAGATCGTTTCTTTATTTAGGTTTCACAGCCAACTACTACAATGGGAGTGTGATCGTAAACAACAGGACAGAACCGGTGGTGTCAGTATTCATTTTCGGGTGGTTTATCATCCAGAAACACGTCTTTGACGATAGCATGATGTTCAACAGGTCTTGGAATAGCTACAGCATCGGCTTTGGAGATCCTGGAGGAGACCATTACTGGTTCGGAAACGAGAACCTCTACCGTTTGACGTCAAGTGGAAACTGGAAGCTGAGAGTGGAAGTGGAGGTGAACGACACTCGCAAATGGTATTCGGCTGAATACGAGTTTTTTCAGCTGAGTAACGAAGTCAGTGGCTACGTACTCAACGTTTCCGGATACACGGGAGACGCCGGCGACGCTCTCAACTACAACTACGCGGCATGGAAGGCGGTGGGAATGAAATTCTCGACCTTTGACAAAGATAACGATGGCACCACCACAGCCCATTGCGCCCAAAGAGCTGGTGGTGGCTGGTGGTGGAATTATTGTGGCGTGTCTGGTTTGAATGCGCACAACAGCTCACACAACACCTGGGGTAGCTCCACTCGATTTATTTCCAGCAGCAGAATGATGATGAAAAGGAATTGAGGAGGTTTCTTTCTTATGTGGTATTTGTCCTACATAACAACAGAAGGAATCACATTACATTATATCACATCCTAGGCCTCCATCCAATGATGTTGTTGCCTGACATTGCCTTCAACACTTTTAATTTATTTAATAATTGCTGCCACTCTCTTTCGGTTTGATTATGAACATGCAGATTCGTCTTCGCCTTTCCGACAATCTTTAGCGAACTTGTATATGCCTTTCACGGGTTCTCGAAGGACTCTTTAGAAATATTCAGATGTTGTTCATGCATAAATACCGTCTACGATCGTATATTCAGAGATTCGACGATGCATTTGTCACCCACGATGTCTGTAATCGAGATCAGCTGTCATTCACCCCGGAATGATTTCGTGGACCACTCGTTCGGTTATTAACAAATGCTCCGACGCACGACGGAAATGCACGTACTCTAAAGGTTTAAAGTCCCAAAGTTTTTGAGAGAATCTAATTTCCTTTCCGTGAACCCTTAAGCCGGTGTCACGACATAAAGTCTGCCTCCGAAACACAGTCTCCCCTGGTTGAAATAATGTTTCCCCCGGAGACTGTGTTTCAGAACAAAGTCTTCCCCCATTGAAATAGAATCTCCCCATCTACGATACAAAGTCTCCCCGTAATAAAATCGCCCATCTATTTTCGGTTGCTTTTCTGTATAATTTTAAATAGAATTTAATATGGATTTCTGAAATAAATGACTTATGTTTATTAGTTGAACTGGACATGAAATAAATATGAAATGAAATAAAAAAATTATTAAATAAACAATTTATAGTAGTATCATGTAACATGTAATAGCACTACTAGGATGTCTGGCGCTTTTTACTTCATTAAAAGGCAGTGGTGGTATTGCACACATTCAATCAATCAATCAATCAATAATCAATCAATCAATCAGAATTTATATAGCGCCCCTTCAAGATCCATACTCAGAAGCGCTCCCGACCCAGGCCATACGGAAGAATGCAGTCTTCAACAGTTGGTGAAACTGAGAACAGTTTGGAAGGTGTCGTAAATCTAGTGTTAGCCCGTTCCAGGTTGTTGGACCAACCACAGAGAAGGAACGGCTCTGCATTGTTGTATAATCAAGAGAAAGGCTCCGATTAGAAATAGAAACTTTATTGGTGCTAGTTAACACTGGTTTCTGAAACGATTCTGCGATCAGTAATCCCTATCCCATTCACTAATTGATGTATTCCTTACGCCAGCTAGCGCTAACTAGCTTCACTGTCATTTTTTAGGGTTAGATCTACCATTGAAACTGTGTTTGATATTGGTAGTTCAATATTATTAGCGTCAGATGTATCAGTCAGCTAAATAGCTTTACAAGGAGTCAGAAACAATGCATTGGAATAACTATAACTGTACTGGCTTCCCGATACGAGCTAGCTAGCACTGGCTTCTATGCGATTCTTTATGCGAATTAGGCCTACCTTTCGACTGGTATCAATCAACATATATGAGCGTTCACTTGATTGTTTATGTGATTCTTTTGATGTGGATTAGGGCAACAATTCGTCCATTCATCTGGCTAGCATATTAGTTGCATATTATTGTTAGCCAGTGTCAAGTTATTACCTAGAATAGGGAAGATGTATCAAGCCAGCTTATTAGTAATACAAGGAATCAAACAAATGCATGGGAATAAATATAACTGTAGTCTCCACCAGTGATTGTAGATAAAGTACTGGCTTCCTGATATGAGCTTGCCCTTGCTTTTCTGGCATTCATTAACCTTTTCCTATCAAATAAAATGTCCATGCCCGCCCACAGAAATCCTAATATTTTTTACCAAATATGAACTGTATGTCTCCTACGTTACTATTTTATGTAATTCATAACAAAAATCTAAGGTTCGAAAGTCCGAAAGTTCGATAGTCCGAAGGTTTCATGGTAAAAAATATATGTATATGTACATATATAAGTATATATGTACATTATATGTATATATATGTATATATGCATGTATATGTATAAATATATATATGTGCATATGTATATTTATGTTTGTATATTATATGTACTTATATCTATATACATATAGGCCTACATATTATGTACAATATATATATGGATATAAGTATATATATATACATATATATATATGTGTATATATGTATATACCTATATGTATGTATATACAAGTATTATGTAAACTATATATGTATAACATTGTATATAGATGTGTATATGTACATGCATATGTGTATATGTAAATGCCTATATGTATGTATCTATGTGTATATATAATTGTATGTATGTATGTATGTATGTATCAATCAATCAATCAATCAATCAATCAATCAACATGTTTATTTTGCAACCAAATTAACAAAATCATCAGGTTTACATATAAATTTCAACACGGCTACAAAAAAGGAGGCCCTAAAGGGATAAAGAATCCCGCTAAGTAGGGACACCAAATTACAGATTACATTAGAAAATTAATGGTGGCCTTTAAAGAAAGATTATAATTGAAAACATACTTGCAGTGACCAAGTGAATGTTAAAGTAAAAAAAAAACAGAAAAGAAACTAAATGAACCAAAAACAGGAAAACAAGAAAAGGAAAGCGAAACTGAAGCAGTTGCTCAACACTGTTGAGTCAATATACAATACAAAACAAAAATACTTAACTAGCTTACAAGTAGAGATTAGGTAGGTCTACTACCATGCACAAGAATCGGGCGAAAGGTCAGACAAGGTCGTTTGTAATACAGTACATTGTATGTCTGTATGTATGTTGCCTTGTATGTATTTGTCTAGACATTACTATAGCGCCTTTTTGTCCCTGACAAGCTTTGCGCCAACCTAAACGACGTTAAATTCAAAACGAATAAAAACTTAATCAATATTGGCGAATAGTGCTCATGAGATAACTGGAATTGTCACCGCTGGCGAACTTCCGCAGACACGCAGAGCCCAACCGACGAATACCATCAATGGCAGTGATGGTAGACACCATGTCTGGAGTTACTAGACAACGTAGAGCCGACGAGAGGACGAGCTATGCCAGGCGACGGTGCTCTCGTAACACACGGACCCTTGCACTACCAAGCGGCCCCTCGCAGATGGTAGCAGGCGCTGCGTCCGGACATCTCTCGGCCAATAGGTCTGGGGAGGAGGATACTGTTCAGCAGTCGATCAGTTGTCAGCAACAGAAGGGTCAGCGCCAAGTCACGGAATCTGGGTCTTTCCAACTGGAGCTTGTCATTGTCAATATCCAACCAGTTACCTTGAATCCCGTCCGGCAGAAAAATCTTCTCCCATTATGAGCGTCTGAACACCGTTCCAAACACTTCAAATGAAAGCTAACGAGGAAAAAATTCCAATGACAAGGTCACATCAAAAGACCTGAAGAGCGAAACTTCTGGAACAAGATCCGCATAAGTACCAACTAATTGATTAAAAACGACAGGCTATACAGATACAGGCGGCCATCTCCGATGACAGGCCTTAATGTTGCGCTATATAAATGTTCTTTTACATTCCATTTAAGGTGTCGCTTTCAGGAAAAGGCGTCGAATTCCGATAAGGGAGTCCTAAACTCAGGCTATTACTGGCTTGAATCAACGGCTCTTTGATCCAGCGTCGACAATTAGGCCTATTGGAAAGTGGGTGGAGGAATGTTGAAATAAAATAAGGGCTTCATTGTCTTATATCGAATTAATAAAATAAAGCATTTAAATGTAAGAAATGAACTAAATCGTTTACTGAACAGCTTCAGTACAAAACTATTTATGTGATTTCCATAATTATGGTCTAATCTAGATTAGGCCTACCATTATTAATAAAGCCTGCATACAAGTCAAGCGCCACAAATGATATTGATTGAATATCATTTATGTTCCTATTTCGTGGTGGCAAGCATTAAGTAACGCACCGGGCGAGTTCGTTCATTCTCACTGGAAACGATAACCGTTGAATAGCTTCATACATATAGAAACGCCATCATCAAAATCAGTTTTCTCTATGTGTACGAGGTTTAACGTTCCTGGCATCGAGTGCATGACGCGGGAAGTGAATGATTTAGGGCCCGTAAACGATTGCCTACGATACGATAAACTGAGCACGCCATCTTTCGATTTGTTTCTGCGACTGATCAATATCTGCGTGAAAAAACGTTGGGAAAAAGACGACTGCAGCGATAGATCTGTTTATAGTAAGAAGTCTAAGACTGTCTGAGACTGTGGTCCACATTGGGCCAAACCAGGGGCGGAGACTTAGGGGGGGACAGCGGGGGACGGTCCCCCCCCCAAACTTGAGGTGGGGGGGACGGAGCTGCTTATATCCCCCCCAATATTTCTGAAATATTTCATGAATATAATAATAATAGCTATGAGTGACAGCTGGTTCTTATCAGCACTCAAATAATAGAGCAATTTTGTTCAGATGACTACCATTACAGTGTGGAAATTTTAAAAAATTAAATAGGGGAGGGGGCACATCCCCCAAACCCTCCCCAAACTCAAACACAACTCAAACTACATGTAAGCTACGAGTGACAGCTGGTTCCTATCAGCACTCAAATTATAGAGCAATTTTTTTTTTCAAATGACAGCTTAAAATGCTACCATTACAGTGTGGAAATTCAAAAAAATTTAAACCCCTCCCAAACTCAAACACGACTCAAACTACATGTAAGCTACGAGTGACAGCTGGTTCCTATCAGCACTCAATTATAGAGCAATTTTTTCAAATGACAGCTTAAAATGCTACCATTACAGTGTGAAAATTCAAAAATTTAAATAGGGGAGGGGGCACATCCTCCCCCCCAACCCCCTGCTCGGCGCTTCGCGCTCGCCGATCGTCCTTCGGCCGATCCGCCGGTCCCCCCAAACCCAAGACCAAGTCTCCGCCTATGGGCAAAACACAGCAGCAGCAGCCATAGGCGTAACTTTGGGGGTTACGATGGGATCCAGTACCCTCATATTGTGGACTGGAGGGTACCGTATACGCTACTTTTCATATCCAGAAGAAACAATGTCCATTATTATTTCTCAGAGGAAGGCCTTCATTTGAGTACTCAAGACTCAATTAAAACAATTACCGAGCTCATCATCATTGTGATACAATACAATACGTAATTCAATTGTAATTTGATAATGCCCTCCTTACAAAGTTCAGAAGTGCACATTGAAGCCAGGCAACCATTAAGAGAGACATAAGTAGACTGGAAAAATGTAGGTTTTCAGTTTAGAGTGAAAGACAGTCTCGTCAAGAGAGTTGCGAACATGAGGAGGAAGATAGTTCCAGATGGAGGGACCGGTAACTTTGAATGAAAGCCGGCAAAAACAGGTCGTGATTTAATTATTATATCCATGAAGTTGGGTGTTGGCATTTGAGATATGCGTTATGAATAATGTTGTTTTCCTGTGTCTTCAATATGTCCATACAAGTAGATCTATGCATATGCCAGGCAAGAAACCTAGCAGAGTATTTGCAGTCCAGACACCAGTCAATAAAAATCCAATCGATTCAAGGCAGTTTTATGTAGGCCTTTAAGGAAGCAGTCGGCCTACACGAACATATCCAGTGCCTCTCCATAGGCGACATCATCCAGTGCCTCTCCATAGGCGACATCATCCAGAGCCTCTCCATAGGCGACATCATCCAGTGCCTCTCATAGGCGACATCATCCAGAGCCTCTCCATAGGCGACATCATCCAGTGCCTCTCCATAGGCGACATCATCTAGCGCCTCTCCATAGGCTACATCATCCAGCATTCCAGCGCCTCTCCATAGGCTACATCATCCAGCGCCTCTCCATAGGCGACATCATCCAGTGCCTCTCCATAGGCGACATCATCCAGTGCCTCTCCATAGGCTACATCGTCCAGCGCCCCTCCATTGGCGACTGCATCCAGAGCCTCTGCATAGGCGACATCATCCAGTGCCTCTCCAGAGATATTCCATAGGCGACATTGTCCAGAACCTTTCCATAGGCGAGTCAGGCGACTGAATACTCTTCTTTGACGATTGCCTCCAGTTCCACTTCATAGGCGACTGAATACAGAACCTCTTCTTTGACGACTGCATCCAGTGCCACTTCATAGGCGACTGAATACAGAACCTCTTCTTTGACGACTGTATCCTGTGCCACTTCATAGGCGACTGAATACAGAACCTCTTCTTTGACGACTGCCTCCAGTGCCACTTCATAGGCGACTGAATACAGAACCTCTTCTTTGACGACTGAATCCAGTGCCACTTCATAGGCGACTGAATACAGAACCTCTTCTTTGACGACTGCATCCAGTGCCACTTCATAGGCGACTGAATACAGAACCTCTTCTTTGACGACTGCATCCAGTGCCACTTCATAGGCGACTGAATACAGAACCTCTTCTTTGACGACTGCCTCCAGTGCCTCTACATAGGCGACTGAATACAGAACCTCTTCTTTGACGACTGCATCCAGTGCCACTTCATAGGCGACTGAATACAGAACCTCTTCTTTGACGACTGCCTCCAGTGCCACTTCATAGGCGACTGAATACAGAACCTCTTCTTTGACGACTGCATCCAGTGCCACTTCATAGGCGACTGAATACAGAACCTCTTCTTTGACGACTGCATCCAGTGCCACTTCATAGGCGACTGAATACAGAACCTCTTCTTTGAGCTGCTTTGACGACTGCCTCCAGTGCCACTTCATAGGCGACTGAATACAGAACCTCTTCTTTGACGACTGCATCCAGTGCCACTTCATAGGCGACTGAATACAGAACCTCTTCTTTGACGACTGCCAGTGCCACTTCAGAGGCGACTGAAAACAGAGCCTGCCACTTCAGTGCCACTTCATGGGCGACTGAATACAGAACCTCTTCTTTGACGACTGCCTCCAGTGCCACTTCATAGGCGACTGAATACAGAACCTCTTCTTTGACGACTGCATCCAGTGCCACTTCATAGGCGACTGAATACAGAACCTCTTCTTTGACGACTGCATCCAGTGCCACTTCATAGGCGACTGAATACAGAACCTCTTCTTTGACGACTGCATCCAGTGCCACTTCATAGGCGACTGAATACAGAACCTCTTCTTTGACGACTGCATCGAGTGCCACTTCATAGGCGACTGAATACAGAACCTCTTCTTTGACGACTGCATCCAGTGCCACTTCATAGGCGACTGAATACAGAACCTCTTCTTTGACGACTGCCTCCAGTGCCACTTCATAGGCGACTGAATACAGAACCTCTTCTTTGACGACTGCCTCCAGTGCCACTTCATAGGCGACTGAATACAGAACCTCTTCTTTGACGACTGCATCCAGTGCCACTTCATAGGCGACTGAATACAGAACCTCTTCTTTGACGACTGCATCCAGTGCCACTTCATAGGCGACTGAATACAGAACCTCTTCTTTGACGACTGCCTCCAGTGCCCTCTTCTTTGACGACTGCATCTGCCACATAGGCGACTGAATACAGAACCTCTTCTTTGACGACTGCATCCAGTGCCACTTCATAGGCGACTGAATACAGAACCTCTTCTTTGACGACTGCCTCCAGTGCCACTTCATAGGCGACTGAATACAGAACCTCTTCTTTGACGACTGCATCCAGTGCCACTTCATAGGCGACTGAATACAGAACCTCTTCTTTGACGACTGCATCCAGTGCCACTTCATAGGCGACTGAATACAGAACCTCTTCTTTGACGACTGCCTCCAGTGCCACTTCATAGGCGACTGAATACAGAACCTCTTCTTTGACGACTGCATCCAGTGCCACTTCATAGGCGACTGAATACAGAACCTCTTCTTTGACGACTGCATCCAGTGCCACTTCATAGGCGACTGAATACAGAACCTCTTCTTTGACGACTGCATCCAGTGCCAGGCGACTGAATACAGAACCTTTCTTTGACGACTGCAGGCCACTTCATAGGCGACTGAATACAGAACCTCTTCTTTGACGACTGCATCCAGTGCCACTTCATAGGCGACTGAATACAGAACCTCTTCTTTGACGACTGCCTCCAGTGCCACTTCATAGGCGACTGAATACAGAACCTCTTCTTTGACGACTGCATCCAGTGCCACTTCATAGGCGACTGAATACAGAACCTCTTCTTTGACGACTGCATCCAGTGCCACTTCATAGGCGACTGAATACAGAACCTCTTCTTTGACGACTGCCTCCAGTGCCACTTCATAGGCGACTGAATACAGAACCTCTTCTTTGACGACTGCATCCAGTGCCACTTCATAGGCGACTGAATACAGAACCTCTTCTTTGACGACTGCATCCAGTGCCACTTCATAGGCGACTGAATACAGAACCTCTTCTTTGACGACTGCCTCCAGTGCCACTTCATAGGCGACTGAATACAGAACCTCTTCTTTGACGACTGCCTCCAGTGCCACTTCATAGGCGACTGAATACAGAACCTCTTCTTTGACGACTGCATCCAGTGCCACTTCATAGGCGACTGAATACAGAACCTCTTCTTTGACGACTGCATCCAGTGCCACTTCATAGGCGACTGAATACAGAACCTCTTCTTTGACGACTGCATCCAGTGCCACTTCATAGGCGACTGAATACAGAACCTCTTCTTTGACGACTGCATCCAGTGCCACTTCATAGGCGACTGAATACAGAACCTCTTCTTTGACGACTGCATCCAGTGCCACTTCATAGGCGACTGAATACAGAACCTCTTCTTTGACGACTGCATCCAGTGCCACTTCATAGGCGACTGAATACAGAACCTCTTCTTTGACGACTGCATCCAGTGCCACTTCATAGGCGACTGAATACAGAACCTCTTCTTTGACGACTGCATCCAGTGCCACTTCATAGGCGACTGAATACAGAACCTCTTCTTTGACGACTGCCTCCAGTGCCACTTCATAGGCGACTGAATACAGAACCTCTTCTTTGACGACTGCCTCCAGTGCCACTTCATAGGCGACTGAATACAGAACCTCTTCTTTGACGACTGCCTCCAGTGCCACTTCATAGGCGACTGAATACAGAACCTCTTCTTTGACGACTGCATCCAGTGCCACTTCATAGGCGACTGAATACAGAACCTCTTCTTTGACGACTGCATCCAGTGCCACTTCATAGGCGACTGAATACAGAACCTCTTCTTTGACGACTGCCTCCAGTGCCACTTCATAGGCGACTGAATACAGAACCTCTTCTTTGACGACTGCATCCAGTGCCACTTCATAGGCGACTGAATACAGAACCTCTTCTTTGACGACTGCATCCAGTGCCACTTCATAGGCGACTGAATACAGAACCTCTTCTTTGACGACTGCATCCAGTGCCACTTCATAGGCGACTGAATACAGAACCTCTTCTTTGACGACTGCATCCAGTGCCACTTCATAGGCGACTGAATACAGAACCTCTTCTTTGACGACTGCCTCCAGTGCCACTTCATAGGCGACTGAATACAGAACCTCTTCTTTGACGACTGCCTCCAGTGCCACTTCATAGGCGACTGAATACAGAACCTCTTCTTTGACGACTGCATCCAGTGCCACTTCATAGGCGACTGAATACAGAACCTCTTCTTTGACGACTGCATCCAGTGCCACTTCATAGGCGACTGAATACAGAACCTCTTCTTTGACGACTGCCTCCAGTGCCACTTCATAGGCGACTGAATACAGAACCTCTTCTTTGACGACTGCATCCAGTGCCACTTCATAGGCGACTGAATACAGAACCTCTTCTTTGACGACTGCATCCAGTGCCACTTCATAGGCGACTGAATACAGAACCTCTTCTTTGACGACTGCATCCAGTGCCACTTCATAGGCGACTGAATACAGAACCTCTTCTTTGACGACTGCATCCAGTGCCACTTCATAGGCGACTGAATACAGAACCTCTTCTTTGACGACTGCATCCAGTGCCACTTCATAGGCGACTGAATACAGAACCTCTTCTTTGACGACTGCCTCCAGTGCCACTTCATAGGCGACTGAATACAGACTGCACCTCTTCTTTGCCTCTTCTTTGACGACTGCCTCCAGTGCCACTTCATAGGCGACTGAATACAGAACCTCTTCTTTGACGACTGCATCCAGTGCCACTTCATAGGCGACTGAATACAGAACCTCTTCTTTGACGACTGCATCCAGTGCCACTTCATAGGCGACTGAATACAGAACCTCTTCTTTGACGACTGCATCCAGTGCCACTTCATAGGCGACTGAATACAGAACCTCTTCTTTGACGACTGCATCCAGTGCCACTTCATAGGCGACTGAATACAGAACCTCTTCTTTGACGACTGCCTCCAGTGCCACTTCATAGGCGACTGAATACAGAACCTCTTCTTTGACGACTGCATCCAGTGCCACTTCATAGGCGACTGAATACAGAACCTCTTCTTTGACGACTGCATCCAGTGCCACTTCATAGGCGACTGAATACAGAACCTCTTCTTTGACGACTGCCTCCAGTGCCAATTCATAGGCGACTGAATACAGAACCTCTTCTTTGACGACTGCCTCCAGTGCCACTTCATAGGCGACTGAATACAGAACCTCTTCTTTGACGACTGCCTCCAGTGCCACTTCATAGGCGACTGAATACAGAACCTCTTCTTTGACGACTGCATCCAGTGCCACTTCATAGGCGACTGAATACAGAACCTCTTCTTTGACGACTGCATCCAGTGCCACTTCATAGGCGACTGAATACAGAACCTCTTCTTTGACGACTGCATCCAGTGCCACTTCATAGGCGACTGAATACAGAACCTCTTCTTTGACGACTGCATCCAGTGCCACTTCATAGGCGACTGAATACAGAACCTCTTCTTTGACGACTGCATCCAGTGCCACTTCATAGGCGACTGAATACAGAACCTCTTCTTTGACGACTGCCGCCAGTGCCACTTCATAGGCGACTGAATACAGAACCTCTTCTTTGACGACTGCATCCAGTGCCACTTCATAGGCGACTGAATACAGAACCTCTTCTTTGACGACTGCCTCCAGTGCCACTTCATAGGCGACTGAATACAGAACCTCTTCTTTGACGACTGCATCCAGTGCCACTTCATAGGCGACTGAATACAGAACCTCTTCTTTGACGACTGCCTCCAGTGCCACTTCATAGGCGACTGAATACAGAACCTCTTCTTTGACGACTGCCTCGAGTGCCACTTCATAGGCGACTGAATACGTGAACCTCTTCTTTGACGACTGCCTCCAGTGCCTCTACATAGGCGACTGAATACAGAACCTCTTCTTTGACGACTGCATCCAGTGCCACTTCATAGGCGACTGAATACAGAACCTCTTCTTTGACGACTGCCTCCAGTGCCACTTCATAGGCGACTGAATACAGAACCTCTTCTTTGACGACTGCATCCAGTGCCACTTCATAGGCGACTGAATACAGAACCTCTTCTTTGACGACTGCCTCCAGTGCCACTTCATAGGCGACTGAATACAGAACCTCTTCTTTGACGACTGCCTCCAGTGCCACTTCATAGGCGACTGAATACAGAACCTCTTCTTTGACGACTGCATCCAGTGCCACTTCATAGGCGACTGAATACAGAACCTCTTCTTTGACGACTGCATCCAGTGCCACTTCATAGGCGACTGAATACAGAACCTCTTCTTTGACGACTGCATCCAGTGCCACTTCATAGGCGACTGAATACAGAACCTCTTCTTTGACGACTGCCTCCAGTGCCACTTCATAGGCGACTGAATACAGAACCTCTTCTTTGACGACTGCCTCCAGTGCCTCTACATAGGCGACTGAATACAGAACCTCTTCTTTGACGACTGCATCCAGTGCCACTTCATAGGCGACTGAATACAGAACCTCTTCTTTGACGACTGCATCCAGTGCCACTTCATAGGCGACTGAATACAGAACCTCTTCTTTGACGACTGCATCCAGTGCCACTTCATAGGCGACTGAAAACAGAACCTCTTCTTTGACGACTGCCTCCAGTGCCACTTCATAGGCGACTGAATACAGAACCTCTTCTTTGACGACTGCCTCCAGTGCCTCTACATAGGCGACTGAAAACAGAACCTCTTCTTTGACGACTGCATCCAGTGCCACTTCATAGGCGACTGAATACAGAACCTCTTCTTTGACGACTGTATCCAGTGCCACTTCATAGACGACTGAATACAGAACCTCTTCTTTGACGACTGCATCCAGTGCCACTTCATAGGCGACTGCATTCAAAGCCTCTCCGTAAACGACGCATCAAGTGCGAATTAATTATCTTTTAGTCCAATTCTGATCAGGTTCTTCCGAAGATTGTATTGATTGGTTGCATCTTTCGCAGTAATTTCGGCTTGAGCTCTTCAGGCTTTCTATTCCTCTGTTCCGAAAATGCTTGAAGTCTAATTTATTTGGGGCTGGAACGCCTCTGAATAGCGCTGTGGCGCTTTATAAATGTTTGAATACAATTACAATTGCAAAAAAGCTACATAGAATTAGTTCAGCACGCTGGAACCCCCGATTTAAAAATCTCATGACGAATGCAATATAAAATTATAGGCCTTGGCCCCAATTAAGAAAAACAATCAGGAATAGCTAATATAACACGATATCTAATATGTATGGACAGTGTAAAATCCACCCTATTTTTAGATACTTTGTTTTCTAAAATTGGTTTGTTTCTTTGTGGAGAAAAAAAGACCATTTTCAAGTGCTAAAGAACGCTCTGAAACTAGAGAAAATGCCCAGGAAATATCTATTGAAGTAATTCAAAACGTTGACATCCATAGAATATTTCAGACTTTGATTTAAATGCAATTCAGCTTACCGTTGTCACACTGAATGACGTGAGTTTCACGCGTTTAGCATTGTCATCGTTTTGGAATACTGTTACAAGAGAAATAAATGCAATGGTCTCTAACTACAGTTACTGTGCCTTAGTTATTGTGTAGAATTCAAAATAACAATTTAGGCTAGTAATAATAATGTATTGTAATATTTTGAGGCTGTAATAAAGCCATGCAAAGAATTGGTCGTCTCGTGTATTTACCAAGAAAAAAGTCTGTGCCGAGGATTGGATAAGTATTTCTGACTAGTTTTATCAAGTGTTACTCATACAATTAATCGAGATATTAAACAACAAAAAGTTATAAAGCAAACTATTAAGAACTTCTTCGATTAACTTACAATCTGGGTCTTCGTTCGTTTTCTCGTCAGTTCTGAATTCAGGTGATGATCGTTTCTTCGACATGACTTAGGTAAAGTGCTAAGATCTACAGAAGAACAAACGTCGTCTCTGGCCACAATCAGCGGCAATATTGTAAGAAACACCTATTGATCGTCGGTATGTATGCTAAACAATTGAACCTGAATAAGAAACTCAAGCGCGCTTGCAAAAGTAAACCGCCTAAGACAAAATTTTTGAAAGAATTACGGAAAATACACTTAAAGAAGCATTAAAGCTTTAGCATGAATTTTGACGTCATGCAGCTGTGTATTGTGACGTCACACAATCAAAGTAAAGTCTAACGCTTCTTATTCCGAAATGAACACCGTTATTAATCCATGACGCAGAAACAGTCACTGTTCGTACTCTGAAAGTGCCAGTGCAGCCAGTCCCAAGCCTGGATAAAGGAGGAGGGCGACGCTAATGATCTTTGTTATCGCACAGTGTCGTTAAACTGAAATACTACTACAGTCACAAAGGCGAATGCAACCAAAAGCAAAACAGAGAGAATAAGCAGAAACTGTTAATTAAAAGGCGCTAATAGTTAAGCCCGTTCTACATAAATTATGCCATTAAACATATTATACAGTTGTGTAATAATATTTACTCATATTTGGTAATACAATTACATACTATTATAATTAATATGAATGTTACTATATAAATATTTGGCCTGTAGCCTATAGTATTATGATAAACAGTGAAGATGCGGAATTTCCTTTTATTTATTATTATTATTATTAATATATTCTCCTTACTTTCTGTTGTTGATTATTATTGCTATTTTTATCATTATTTCTTCTTTCAAAACGATAGGTGATAATATCCCAAAGACAAGCTGAAGAAAGTATGTCTGAGAGACTTGTAACATCTGGGATGATGGCTAATCTTCGCTTATGTCGACGAAAGTGCCGTGCAAAGCAATTAGCCTACAATGAAACGCCCGTTGAGTACGGTAACAGGTCCATAGTCCGAAGGTTCGATAGTCCGAAGGTTCGATAGTCCGAAGGTTCGATAGTCCGAAGATTCGTAGTAGCCTGACGGATGAAAATAATTCTTGCTTGTGTAGAAGTTGGATTAGTTAACAGAATTCTTGCTTAAAGAGAAGTTGGATTGATGAAAATAATCCCTGCTTAAATGAAAGTTGGAATGATGAAAGTGTAAGTAGAAGTTGGATTCAAGCAACGATTTTATGTCGGAATCATGTCGGACTACAGAATCTTTGGACTATCGAACCTTCGGACTATTGATGCGTAACCGTTGATTACAGGCAGACTGTGTAACAGGAAGCAGTCTTTCTTTTGTCTCCGAACAATTGGTTTCAGCGTAGGTTTTCATATATCCACTGCAATGTAGCTGTGTGTCAGTAGGATGTCTGCATATCGTCACTCTTCTGATATCTCAGCAGCGGCAATTCTTGATCATATATCGGAGTTTTGTGTTCCATCACCCACCCACACCTCACCCCTTAGCTAATGAGCTACTCCTGTATTCATTTACAATGGGGAAAAGTGTCATCGCAAGTGTAAGAGTCAAGAGACAAGTAGGTCCTGTTTCAGTTGTTTCTCTTGGAATGATTCAAGGTCAATACTAGCAACTTGGTATGATATTGTTCTTGACGTGGATCTCCATTTGTATGACAATCACCATCAGCCCCTTTGTTACAAGGCATATAATACAGTAGTAAACTTACATTTAGCAAGCAGGTGACAAGGAAAGCTCAGAAGGAATTTTTAAAAATCCGCTAAACATTAGCTTAACGGAACAACATCACGGTTAACACCTTGAATTTTCTATGGTACACATGATAGAACAAAATATAAGCTTACAACTAATATCAAACCATTAAGAGAAAAGAGACAAACAGAAGGGAAAAGTCAACTTAACCAGCAGATTAACATTAATTAAGAAGGCTAATTAATAGTGACATCAGCTACCATGTGAATGTGCAACAATGTTTAAACCAATAAAGATTGGGCGCCGGTTGAATAAAGAGAGGACTCTAGTTTCAAACACAAACATATGTTAAACCAAGGAAGCTAGAATAAAGTTGATTGGTGATCTATTCAAGCATATGTTAAAGCAAGGAAGCTAGAATAAAGTTGATTGGTGATCTATAAATATGATGTTAGTGTAGCCTATCTTGCGTTAAAATAAAGTCTCCCTGAGGAGAGTTTATTTCAACGGAGATTAGATAATTATTCTCTTCCCCCGGAGAGTATTTTGAAACATAAAGTGTCTGGCGGTGAATTTAATCTGAAACAGATCCGTCGGGAGAATCTGTTTCGAAATAAAGCCTTCGGGGTAGACCTTTAGGGGCAGACTCTGTCAAGGCACACCGGCCAGCGGCCTTATAGCTTGAGTAGTACGAGAAACTTCAGTTTCGTTGAGCTACCTTTAAATATTAACAATAGCAGTCATATTTTGCATAAAATGTTTAATGAGTAAAGGAACAACATGAGAAGATAAGAAGATCATATTTCTCAACTTCAAAGATAAGCTCAACCCCCAATGCATAATATCTGAATGTTTATAACGCGGCGCTCAAGAATTCGTTGCACGTGTTCTGGGTGAAGTTTGCCTGAAAAGAACGGAGGAAAATCTCCTCAATTCCGTTTCATCATCGTTCTGCTCCTGAAAAGATATCTGGAGGGGGCAATACCTAGACCATACAGAGTACCCCAGTTGTTGTATCCGCTGACGTGCGCATTCACGCAAGACACACCACACCAGTTCCACCACCACCCGCCAGCGCCTTGGGTGGCACAATTCCCGTCAGCATAATTATCGTTATCTTTGTCAAAGGTCGAGAATTTCATTCCAACCGCCTTAAAATTCGGGTTACTGTGATTGAAAGAGTCGCCGGCGTCTCCCGTGTATCCGGAAACGTTGAGTACGTAGCCAATGGCTTCGTTGCTCAGCTGAAAGAACTTGTATTCAGCTGAATACCACTTGCGAGTGTCGTTCGACTCCACTTCCACTCTCAGTTTCCAGTTTCCACTTGACGTCAAACGGTAGAGATTCTCGTTTCCGAACCAGTAATGTTCTCCTCTCGCATCTCCGAAGCCAGTTCTGTAGCTATTCCAAGACCTGTTGAACACCATGCTGTCGTCAACGACGTGTTTCTGGATGATAAACCACCCGAAAATAAATACTGACGCCACTGGTTGCGTATTGTTTGGCACAATCACACTGCCATTGTAGTAGTCGGCTGTGAAACCTAAATAAGGAAAAGATAATGACGGTAAAGAAAAGGTAATGCTTACTTTATGTAGCTCCCCTTCGAGATATATAATATTCAGATTGATTTTTAGGAACCCTTAATAGCCCGAACATCCTCGTGAAAGATGTAATGAGATGTGAGAAAATAGATTCTTCAAATTAAAACACTGCTAAGCTGCTGCAAAATAAGATTTATATTAAAAAAGATACAGGCGATAGAGCACTCTGTGTATATGCTCTGCATTCAAGAGATTATATTATGTTCATATTTGTTCTAGTTGACATCGGGTAAGTTAATTCTAGACTACATGTAGATGTCTCGATGATTAGACAATGCATTCAAAACATACGACTAATGAACATCGTTGAGTAGAGCCGTATTCCAAAGGTAAATAATGTGCATATGGGTTGATTTAGCTGGCAAAAGTGGGTTGAGAGGGCACATGGAGCGCCCGCTGTCTTGTTAGCTTGCCAACGGTTTGGAATGGGGTGGAAGATGGGATATCATAGCGTTTTTACGATAAGTAAGAGTTGATCCCCGTTGACATAAACAAGGTTGGGGCGATCTATGTAACCTAGAAGCGAGGTAGAGAAACTTGTTAGCATTAAAGAGAGATAGTAGTCAACCATCTTGAAGGAGATAGGGCCCAGTGCTCAGTGAAATAAAATATTGCATCCATTTTGTTTGAAAACGAAGAAATAATAATCTGTCAAGCGTCGTTCAGTGGCATTCGAAAAACCTGATTGCCTTTTCATCTCATCTTGAATGACACATCTCTGAATTCCTTTCAGGTCAGCCCATGCTTTAGCATGTTATTTGGCATGGAACATTACGCTATAAGGTTGATACATTTTAAAAGAACGTATATTTGCGCATTGGTATATCTAGTCATAATGTTTTCCACTTCTATAGCCAGAATAATTACCCAGCTGGTTCCGATAAAAGTTATGTAGATATAGGCGCGATCACAGAAGGGCCGGAATAAGTCACTATATTGATCTTGGACGCGACACACATTGGCATCCTGGCAGGGATTTCCATTCTGCATTCAGCCGGTGAGAAATTCCGATCTAACCCGATAGGCTATTATCGAATGAAATGGTTGTCGTTATGGTAATATAAAAGACATTAATATAGGTCGTTCAAGCACCTCAGAAAAGCGCTGTAAGTATGGCAATCTAATTCGTCTAAACAAGTGCGAGTTAAGGTAATCATAAAATGTCTGCTGAGCTCAATCAATTGAGACAGTAAGCATATTTAAAGAAGAATATTTTATACAGTAATGTCCGATAGTGGTGGTGGTGGTGGTGGTGGTGGTGGTCGTCGTCGTAGTAGTAGTAGTAGTAGTAGTAGTAGTAGTAGTAGTAGTAGTAGTAGTAGTAGTAGTAGTAGTAGTAGTAGTAGTAGTAGTAGTAGTAGTAGTAGTAGTAGTAGTAGTAGTAGTAGTATAGTAGTAGTAGTAGCAGTAGCAGTAGCAGTAGCAGTAGCAGTAGCAGTAGCAGTAGCAGTAGCAGTAGTAGGAACAGCAGCAGCAGTATTAGTGGCGTCTGTGGTTGCGTCAGTATTAGTAGTTGTAGTAAGAATAATAATAGTGCTTCGGCAACTACAACTACGGCAAAAAGTAGTAGTCATAATCACAATAGCAAATAATTTGGGAATAATAATAATAATAATAATAATAATAATAATAATAATAATAATAATAATAATAATAATAATAATAATAATAATAATAATAATATAAATAATTATTTTAGTCACAGATAAATAGATACTGTATGGGAGATAAAGAGTATGAGAAAACGAGAGAGATATAGAGATAGAAACAGAAAGAGAGGCAGAGACAGATATGAATACAGAGCCTACAAGCTTGCAGAGGCAAAGCGTGAATAAAGGTAGGTTACGGTTATGAGGCCTAACGTGTACGGAGGGAGATGTATGAACCACATTGAATACCTGTAGGATTCAGACAATAGGCCCAGATTCTGCCGGCCAAGAAGCATCCATTGCTGATTGGATGCAAGGAATTGATACGCTGTGTGCAGTTGTAGTAAATGACTCCTTTCAGTGAAAATGGAAACGAACAGCACTGTTCAGGAACCAGTTTGAAGGTGGAAGTGTCAGCAGCTCAACCAATCAACAGACAACACATCAGTAATTTCTACTAATCATTGCCTTATTGGGTCACATAATAACAAAATCAATATTGGCTACCAATTGCTGAACGCATATTATGCTACGAAGTCTTAATATATAATTATTCGATGTTTCTTGACTGCTAATGCACCAGAATGCTAATACTAATGCTAATGCACAAGAAATGATCTTTGAGCTGTGCGTTCCGGTCTCTATACAGCCCGGTCGCCAGTTGCTTTGTTTTGCGGAAGGACCTCTTGTTCCACGATCTCACACATACGTCGGGGCTTCTCTGTCCTTGGACCATCGTTATGGAACAATTTAACTACTGAAATTCATCTAGTTAGATTTATCGCAACCTGCTTGGCATTTTCTCGAACATTACAGACGCAGGTTTTCCCATCTGACTGCTATAGCTGCGTGTACGAAGAGCCTTCGAGAGGCTCTTGACGCGCTATGATAGAGGTGTTCTGCTGCATTACATTACAACTCAATCAGTATCGTTATGGTTACACTATCATTACCTTCATAATCGTCATCGTCTTAGCCGTCGTGGCCAATTGCGTCATTGTTGTTATTATCAAAGTACACCTTATACGGGTACTTACTGTTTCGTATGAGCAACAAAGACAGATTAACAGATAAGTTATATATTGGACGATATATATTTTAGCCATCTCATCAGCATTCATTACATGACGCTGGTATGAATGTTTGTATGTATGTGTTTCTGCTTGTATATAATTATATGTGTATGTATGCTCCTATATGAGCATGTATGCATGTATGTATGAATGTAAGAATGTTTGCATGACATAAATAGCAAATACATACGTTGTGTCAAAGCGTGTATGTATTCATGTCCGTATGTATATATTGCATGTATGTGTGTGTAATTAAGACAGAAGTGGCGACATTTTTAGTGAAAGATCGTTCTCGAGAGAATCTTCAGCAATAGATGTGGGTATCCATGTCCAAATGGACAATGGGGCACTAGCTTCACGTCACCCCCCCCCCCCCTTTACCGCAATACAATAACTTCTTAGATCGATATCTCTTTTTGTTCTTCAATATTCAAACCTTCTTCTCGTCCCGTATTTTATCTATTTACTATTTGATGCTATCTGTTTAAATATTATTTCTTAAAATAGCCTCGCGACTTGAACTCAACTTCAAACATTAATGCCAGTTAGGTTAACTATCTAAGCAAGCTGTGACTCTTCTATTCAAAGAGTCTCATGTCCTACGGAGATTACTGACATCATTAAAAAAAGTCTTGGATTGTGTTGTAAATTCACTGACTACTAGAATCGCTTAGTCTTACCTTTAATCAATGGACATTTTCCATCGTGAATCTTTTTCTGTGAGGAAATAACAACAGATTCTTGATATTTGGGCTTTTTGACATGAATTCAATAAGAACCCATTACTACTTCAAATACCACGAATACTTCTACTGCATCTAATCCTACTGCTACTTATTACTTCTACTGTCATTGCTAAATAGGCTGAGAAAGCCAGCAATGACACTCGTCTCAAACCTAGTCCACTCTTTTCAATGTGGACTGAGGAATGCATCACCTTATCAGTGTCCAGAGACTCCAGACTGCTGTTAGTGATGCGCCCTTTCCTCGATATTAATTTTGGTCAAAGCATCTCAGCGAATCAGCGTAGAACGATTTTTACAGAGGGAAAACCGGAGAACATTGAAATGCTTAGAGGCACCAAACAAGGGCGTAAAAGGATAAGGCTGCTCTTTGTAGTAGTAGTAGTAGTAGTAGTAGTAGTAGTAGTAGTAGTAGTAGTAGTAGTAGTAGTAGTAGTAGTAGTAGTAGTAGTAGTAGTAGTAGTAGTAGTAGTAGTAGTAGTAGTAGTAGTAGTAGTAGTAGTAGTAGTAGTAGTAGTAGTAGTAGTAGTAGTAGTAGTAGTAGTAGTAGTAGTAGTAGTAGTAGTAGTAGCAGTAGTAGTAGTAGTAGAGCAGTAGTAGTAGTAGTAGTAGTAGTAGTAGTAGTAGTAGTAGTAGTAGTAGCAGTAGTAGTAGTAGTAGTAGTAGTAGTAGTAGTAGTAGTAGTAGTAGTAGTAGTAGTAGTAGTAGTAGTAGTAGTAGTAGTAGTAGTAGTAGTAGTAGTAGTAGTAGTAGTAATATGTAATGTAACAAGACATTTATATAGCGCCACTTAAGAGTCTCACAGAAGCGCTCAACACGTGGCCATCAAACAGCTGAAAAAGTGCGTCTTTAAGAGTCGAGAGAAAACCATGTAACCACATGCAGCATTAGTGGCACGCACAGATGGCGGAAGAGTATTCCAGATCTGTGGCGCCGCAATCGAGAAGTCCCGACGAGCACAGGTGGTGGTTCGAAACGAAGGTACAATCAAGTCATTACGCGAGGCAGACCGGAGAGCCCGCCGACCAGTTTGAGTGCCAACCGGAAGGCACAGTTCAGCAATGTAGTCCGGAGCAGTGCCAGTCGTAGCCTTCCAAACCTGCGTAGCGATCTTGAATTTAACACGATCAGCAACTGGAAGCCAGTGTAGCTCACGCCGCATGTAGTCGGATATGTGTGAATATTTCGGCAGGTCAGCCAGAAATCTGGCTGCTGCATTCTGAACGAGCTGAAGTTGACGAATGCGGACTAATAGTAGTAGTAGTAGTAGTAGTAGTAGTAGTAGTGGTAGTAGTAGTAGTAGTAGTAGTAGTAGTAGTAGCAGTAGTAGTAGTAGTAGTAGTAGTAGTAGTAGTAGTAGTAGTAGTAGTAGTAGTAGTAGTAGTAGTAGTAGTAGTAGTAGTAGTTATAGTAGTAGTAGTAGCAGTAGCAGTAGCAGTAGCAGTAGCAGAACCATAGCAGTAGCAGTAGCTGTAGCTGTAGCAGTAGCAGTAGCAGTAGTAGCAGCAGCAGTATTATTATTAATAGTATAATTACACGTATTAGTATTATCATTATTACCATATCGTTATAAAAAAAACTAATTATTACACGATTATTATACAATCCACCTTGCACCATCATGCAAACGCTGTAGATAAGAAAGCCTTGCCAGATACGATCCAACAGAAATAAATCAGGCCGGTTTGCTCAGCCCAAAACGTATTACCTACGACCTACAGAATAATATTATGATGTTTTTAAGTCCTATGTATGTTTAGCCAAGTGTAGAGCGCTAACCTGGAAATATTCGCACGTCGTATTGATCACAAAGTTGATCGGAATGTAGTCATATAACTGACACTGGTTCTCTGCGGCGTTAACGTTGTAGCTGGTGCAGTTTGGTTCCATCTGGCACTTCCAGGAACACAGGACAGACGATGGAACACACTTTGGAACTGAGGATATCTCTTCAATGGGAAAGACCTTCGCAGGTGAATCCACGGCGCATGGAAATACCCCACTGGAGATATCCAGCTTCTGGTGGGTTACATAAGTTCCAGAGACCATCGGCAGAAAAATCAGCAGGACATTGCAAAATGGCGTATTATTCATCGTTGTAAGTTGTCAAAGTACCTCAGAAAGAAAGTTCTCCGCTTACGCTAAATAAAAGTTTCCACCAGATATTGTCAAAGTAATGCTGCAGATTCTCTAAAATTGTTGATGGTCACGCTCCATATTATCTGTTTACGGTTCATCCGCTTGAAGTCACGGCTGCTGCAACAAATTGCAACACATCTTCGGGTAATCGGTGCATAATTTATAAAATACTGACGAAACGCTCTGTATCACAATGAAATTACAAGCGACACTTGATGTTCCAAAATGCACACCGCTGTCTTTCATTAGCGTTGAATTATTCAAGTAAAGTCACAAGCTACTGTGGAAGTATTTCAGTAACCATAACGATTGACAAAGCTGTAAGTTTCTTACACTCGCGAATTTCCATGCATCTATTCAACTCAAATTTCTTGCCAACTCGATTAAGTACTTGACAGTCCACACAGAAACGGCTTGTATAAGCTGTTGTATTACCAGACACTTGTGTAATCAAGAAATTTAAATAAATGAATGGATAATACATGAAATTATTTCATTTTGTAGATTCCAATTTTGGAGACAACTGCACAATACGGCTCAGCTAACGCACTTTTGAAACACACGCTTCAAGATCTAAGAACTGTGGAAGAATGTCAATCAAGACGTTGGTTATACCTGCTGCTTCTTTACACCCATCTTTATGTGTGAGGTTTTCACATCGCATTTCATTAAGTCACTATACATCAGACTTGTATTACTGGTCAGAACTATCACCCTACTTAGTGTAGAGCTTCTAGAGGGGACTATACTTAGTTGTTAAGCTCACAGGAGAGACAATAGATGACAAAATTGATTATTTAATTAAACGATGAACAATTAGTAATCATTAGGCGGTAACATAATGACAATTACAATAAAACAATTAAGTAAGTCTTCTACTAAGAGTTGATAATAGTCCGTGAATTACTATCTCTTAATAAAGAATAATGTTCGTTATCTCTAGTAGACAATAATATTAATTAAAATTAAGAATAATAAAAATCAAAGTTAAACAATTAAGTGTTCACGAGTTCCAAACCTGGCTTTACCCAAAACGATCAATAACCCGAAGCTAACCCAAAACCAATCTCTCCGAACAAGCCCAGTTTCTAGGTGAGCTTAAGAATTTATACCACTGTTTTTGTACCCGCAGGGACGCTGAGCCAATCAGAGGAAAGATATACTTAAGAATATATTTAAGAATACAAGCTAGGGCACTTGTCACTCAAGTGTAACGCCTGCCTAGGGAAACCATTCAGCCAATGAAACTATCCCACACACTATCCAGTAATGCAATTATAAAGCCAATGCTGTATGTATAATATGTATATACTTATTATATATTTATTATATACTTATATATATATATTACTAGCAGTTTTTACCCGGCGTTCGCCCGGGTTTTTCCCAGACGTAATATGTAACGGCTGCAAATAAAGGCTATTTACTTACTTACTATATTTGATGATAGGCCTATATCTGAGCGGAAACGACATTTAGAGGTGAAAGTAGTTGCTTTGCCCGTGTACTGCACGGGTTATCTCTACGCTACCTTAGGCTATATAGGCTTATTATTTATTCCCCGGGCTAAATAATTATAATAGACTAAGCTCGGTCGTTTTTCTATAGCCTATTTTCTATTATCGACGTAGGCTATTATTTGTTCCCCGGGCTAAATATAATAGACGAAGTTCGGCCGTTATTGCGATTGTAATTTTTCGGAGCGACCCGCGTCTTTTAACGAAAGCGCCTGATTTGAAAATTAAGTATGCGTGACGTAAGATTACATAATTAGCATGCGTGACGTGGACAAATGGCCATAGGCCTACCATGGCCTGTATAATTAAAATAAACTCGTCGAAACAGTTGGAAATAATGTAAAATGTCCATATATCGGCGTTTAAATAAAATTGCGAACTGAAAATAGTCGCGTTGACCTAGACGTTGCGTAAAAATGTTTTGTAAATTTTTTCAAATCGCTAAACCGTTCCGTTTCGGAGCCTTTAGCCGGACACGCAAACATACATACGGAAGGACATCGTAAACAGACTAAGACTTATAGTAATAGATTTATATATCCTAGCCTTATGACAGAACGTAACCTACACGTACATGTAAGTTCCTACGTTGGCGCCCATTCAACCAAATAGAACAAAAATGCTCTGTTATGTGAGCGCCCGTTTAGAAAACCACGAATACAATGCCGTCATAGCGCATGAATAAAAGCATGGAACCGCGAGCATACACAGGTCTTTTTGCATAAACGTAGATCAGAAGAATGTCGGTGGCATTCAACTCCTTTTATATTCATAACAAAATACGAGACAACGAGTATGCAGCGCAGGCTATCTTTCGCCTATTGTACTCCATTGACGGTACGGTAGCTACATGTACTATCGCTAAAATAACTGTAAAGAGAAACAGCGCCTCCGTTTGTAATGTAATATCGATTCAAATTAAACTAAGGGCTGTTACTGTGTGCTTGCCCGTGCATAGAACTTCCTACAACAGAACGCACTGATGCATGCGGAACACATTTAGCGCAAGAGCGTCAGAAGTTTAACAATGGATACGTCCATGGATAGAAACATGCATATAGATGTTAAATTACTTCATTGTTAGCATGTTATTAGGGCCCATTCAAGATCCTATTCAGGAGCGCTCTCAACCCAGCCACGACTAATGAAAAAAGACTTGATCGACTTGCAAAACCCTGTTGGATGTACCACAGGTAAAGAGCGGAGCTCAAGCGGGAGAGAGAGAGAGACAGACAGACAGACAGAAATAGAGAGCGCGCGAGAGAGAGAGAGAGAGAGAGAGAGAGAGAGAGAGAGAGGGCGAGAGAGAGAGACCCCTCGAAAGAGACAAAGCTGTCAATAACAATTTTGTGCGGCTAGGTTAATATGTTCAGAGAAAGTAAGTAAGCACAGAGTGAACTTCCAGAGTCAAAGTTAGAGCTGACGTCCAAGAGAGCTAGAAAGTAATATCACGACGGTCGAAAGCGCCGTAGAAGTCTGACACAAGTTGGAGCGGGAGAGTCTCCGTGGAATGATTCATACGGACACCAGACTGCTGTGTCGGAATCAATTCATTCACATCCAGGTAAGTAATCAGCTGGTTAACAACAATGCGTTCAAGTATTTTAGATAGAAAAATTACGTTAGCAAAGGGGCGATAGTTTGCTGGATCTCTCTGGTCCTGGTCATCGCGCTTCAGAACTGGTAAGAGAACGGAGTGTTTCTGTGAGACGGGTATATACACGCCTCAGGGATCGTACAGTTGCACAGAACAGAGGAAGGGAAGGAGGTCATCGATTAGTTCCTTACGAGAAACGTTGGTGCGGAATCCAAATCGCACGTTTTTGGGGCAGAGGAGAGGAAAGAATGAGTCGACGCAGCTCCACGCTCGAAATCTCAGGGAGTGTACAAAACCTATGCTCCTTTGTAGAAAACGTCGGCTAAGACAGTGCTTCCCAAACTTTTCAGTGTCACGGACCAGCAGCAATTAACTTTCGTTGTCGCGGACCGGCAGAAGTTTTACCACTGCAGGAGGACCGGTGCCACATTTATTATCTACTTCTCTGTTTCGTTTCGATCACTTAAATTCCTTTAAAATTGATTTAAATTCATGGTTAGCCAATTATATGAGTCTATTGCCCTTTAAGTGCTATCCTAACAAGTCTTTTTGTTGTTACTTTAAAAAAATATAATAGTCATTTCCTGACTCCGAGACAATTTGACCAGTTTCTTGTCTCACTTTGCGGACCGGCAACTGAAAACTCGCGGACCGGCACCGGTCCGCGGACCACCACTTTGGGAAGCACTGGGCTAAGAAACGTCGGATGTGTTAGTCTGTATGGACGAAATAGAACCGCTACAAGAATACATCTGCAGGGAGCGGCCGAGGAGCCTCCGACTGTCGACCACCCCTCCGACGGCCAAGGAGGCTGTTGAAATCCACACACAAATATGTTCATATACAGGCATGCATACATGCAATACATACGTAGACACATATGTGCGCATGGACAGTGATATATAACACAACTGTAATTAACCGTTTAGTACTCGAGGTCTGGTTATTCGAACGAGACAAATTTAAATAAACTCGGACAATCGTAAAAGAATGGTCTGAGTTATTTCTAAAAAGGATAATTAAAATTATTTGTCATGGTTTTAGTACCGAATTTATCGATTAAAATGTCAGTATTTGATGTAGATGTGAGAATACAGATAATGATTTTATTTTGAAATGTGGTAAAAAAATAAATTTTGAGTCGGAATTTTATCCTCTGTTTTCAAGAGATAGGCTAACTGCTAAAGTCTCCAAATGTAAGTTTAATTGAACCACAAATTTAACTAATGAGGCTCCAGATGTAGCAAAACAGTAAGCAGTTTAGGTGGAACGAAGTAGATGAGCAATGACACTCTCATTTGCACCATCGGTTGATACCTTGATCAATGGACTCCCTTAGGCCTACCATGCATCCTTCTGTAACGATGTTTAAGGAGAAATTCGAGCCAGTGCGCAGCGGGCTGTCTTAGGATCAATCATTAGACCTAAAACAACGACCTGCGGTTGCTAGCTTCAATGTAGCGCAAGTGTTTCGGATTACATGTTGACCAAGTTACATATAGTGCAGATGATAGGCCTATTATAGCAAAATCGTCACTATTTATATGTATGTCAGTGCATTTGATGAAAATAATCAGTAGGGTGGTCCTTATTTTTCAACTTTGACTTTTTTCATGGGGCACCCTCTAGTTTGGTTTCTATGAATGAGAAAACAATTCTGTAATTTTTCAGCTCAAAATAATAATATCTAGAGGTCGCTACCGGCTCTGAAAGTTTGCCATGGACAGCTAACATTGGGCTGTAATTGATACAAGCGAATACCGTAGTCATTGTGATTGACGCTTGTAAATTATTATGCCATAAAATGTTATGACTTGCATGGTTTGTATCTAGTTAACTTGATCTTTGCAAGTGTAGAAATGTAATGTAACTGAACATTTATATAGCGCCCCTTAGAGATATCTATTCCGAGGCGTTCTGTGGGCTAGCTTATGTTAAATGTCATTGCGAACTAATATATTATATCAGTTAGCAAAACAATGCTGAAATAGTACCTTTTTAAGCTGGCAGGAAAGTCTAGAATTAGGTTTTAGCTAATTGGATACACTGTAAGATACAAGATACAACGAGACGTGTGTGACTTAGGTCAGGAATAATACATTCAGTAATACAAAGCTGCAAAGCAAAGAAGAAATCCTGACAGTGTTTTACGATTGTATAAAACAACCAATAAGTAAGTAAGTAAGCCATTTATTGACAGAGCATCAAATACCATAAGATCACAGTAAACATTACAATTTTAAGAAAACAATTCCAGTAGATGAATGCACATATCAAAAGGTCAATCCAAAAGGGTCATATGAACCCGCTGAGGCTGGATCGACCTTTTTCTGGATAATATTTGGCAGTAGTAACAGTGCAAAAAACAAAATGCATTGTGTGAGAGTATGATACACAAATAACAAATCAACGAACCAAACATAACTCAAGTTTAAGTCTTAACATACAGAGATCAAGCAGTCTTTAAATTTTTTCTTAAACAGATTAAGGGTGGGAAGATGCTTAACATCATTGGGAATATTGTTCCAAATCGAAGGGCCAGAACATTTTATCGAAAACAATTTCATTCTAGTATGAGCAATGTCAGTGCGGTAATTTAACAAGGTTCTATTATAATGATTATGTACAGCAGTTCCCTGATAAAAATAATCATCAAACGTACTAGGCAACAATCTGTGATGATAGCGAAACATGAATAAACCAATTTGAAACTTATTTATATCTGCTAATCGAAGTATATTATAGGTTTGAAAAACAGGTTTGGTACTGGCAGACCAGTGCAACATGAAAATGATTCGAATGGCACGTTTTTGTAGAATCTCCAAGTCTTTCAAATAAGAAGTATAATTTGCAGCCCAACAAATGTTGCAGTATGACAAATAGGGGAAAATTAGAGAATAATATAAGCTTTGTAGAGTAGTTTTATGGAGACAGTGACGAATCCTTGACAGTATGCTGATATTCTTGGCTAATTTCTTAGATATTTGCGTAATGTGTTCTTTCCATGAGAGGTGCTGGTCCAGATACACACCTAAGAATTTACATGATTCGGTCTGCATAATCTGTTTGCCATCTATTGTAAGTCTATTATTATATGCTGGCAGCAGTTTACGGCGGGATCGAAACAGAATAAATTTTGTTTTATCAATATTTAGCGACAATTTATTAGCTCTAACTAGGAAGCAATGGTGGTTAGCTCATGGTTGGCTCTTTCAAACAGTGATTATACTGATTTATCAGATATAAAAACATTTGTGTCATCCGCAAACAGTATGTAGTGAAATATTTTGGAGGTAGCTGCAAGGTCGTTTACATATATTAGAAATAGTAATGGCCCCAGAATTGAGCCCTGTGGTACCCCACAAGTTATGGGTTTGCTAATGGATAACTGACCCTTAAAAGAAACATATTGTGATCTGTTGCTAAGAAACTCGGAAAACCATGCATTTCTTACACCTCTGATACCATAGTGATCAAGTTTTTCTAGTAGGATTTCCGATTTTGTGGTTTACTGTGTGAAAGGCTTTGGAGAGATCAAAAAAATTCCTAGAGAAAATTCACGGTTATCTATGGATTCAAAGATTTTACATTGTATTTCCAAAAGTGCCATATATGTTGAATGTTGTTTTCGAAAGCCATACTGATTAGGCGATAAAACATTCATCTTAAGAAATTAATCCATCAATCTGTTATACATGATTTTTTCAAAGAATTTAGAAAAATATGGTAATATAGAGATGGGTCTGAAGTTACTTATTTTATTTCTTTCACCCGATTTATAAAGAGGTATGACTTTAGCAATTTTTATTTCTGCTGGGATGATGCCAGTAGAAAATGAACTATTTATGATTTGAGCCAGTGGTTCAGCAATAGATTGTGGCCTTTGCTACACTAGGGCTTATATCATCCATGCCACAATCAAATCAAGACCAATCAAATAGTAGCAGATGCTGGTCATATAAATTGATCGGTACAATACAATACAATTCCATAGCCAGTCATGTTCTCGAAGTTTGCGCAAAGACATCCAACGCTTTGTAAGAAAAATTAAAGGTTTCTTCAAAAACTATTAAAAATTAGGGAAAATAAGGAGAACAAGCAAAACAACCAGAAGTGCTAAAGAATAAAGAAGAAGAATGAGAAGCAGGTTTAGAGGATTTGTTTGACATTGCACATGCCCAAACCTTGCAAATAGCAGAATTGAAGGGTAGTAGACAGTTTCTGTTAACACAGCCTACGCAGGGGACACAGATAAGATGTGTAGTGTTGATAGGACTTTTGCAAGAAGAGAGAGACAGTGCTGTACATAAAAGGAAAGTAAACTTTGGACCAAATATGTTGGCTGGCTGCATACTGTTGGAGCAGACACTTGACAAGAATATGTTGTGGTGTGCATGTCACCATCTCATACTAGAAATAACGTGGAGGCATTGGTCATGCTTTCTCATGGTCCATCCAAAGGTCCAGACATACCGGTAATGATTTTTAAGAGATTCCAGAGCAGCTGGGAACTTATAGACAGATCAAACTAGGAAACAGGAACAGCCGATAAGTTTTGCACGGTGCAATTTCCTGTGAATCAAGAGATTATTGCCTTTGCTGAGAGTCAACTTCAACGATACCAACCACGGACGACTATCGCGACTGGTGAAGCTGACCATAACCGTCTTGGGCGGAGTGCCTTCCAGGGACATACCATTCAGAGCACCAGCTGGACTACAAAGAGCGAGGTGAATGGCCAGGAGTATTTACAGTCTTAAGATTTGGATGTTCAAGAGACAGTTCAAGTTGACAAGAAGACAAGAAGAGAAGAAAAGAGGATAGCTGACATCTGATTGTTCACTGTAATGCTGTATGTCAAGGTCTTGTTTCAAGCACCGTATGCTTCTCTAATTGACCTGGAACTCTTGAAGGACATTGAGAGATATAAAGAGAGAGAAAAATTGCGCAGTTACAGAGATTGCAATGACGAAATTTCTGGGTCACTTCTGGAATCTGTCGGAGGAATTGCTGGCTTATGCGTTCTTTCATGACAGGGTCTCCATTGAAACCAAGCGCCACATGGTTGCTGCTCTGGACAAAACTGGCATCAACATCCTCAAAAGAGAACAACATTGATCAGATCGAATCAACTGGAAGATTTTGTTAGAGAGAAGATTAGAAGATTCTTCAGCATTATAGGCATTCCATCAAGTTTCCTTCAACAAGATGTTGATGCTTGGCCAAAAGATAACAACTGCAAATTAGTACAAACCCACCGCCAGCTCAATAAGAGTTATGAATGACATAGCAGAGCGTGGAGTGGCACTCGTGGGCAAGTATTACATGCTTCCAACAAATAGCGAGGATCAGAAGCAGTTTCTGCTGTTGATTGTGAAGGAATATGGTAAAAGATATCTAGATAGGAACAAAAAGACACTGATGCATTAATATATTAAATATTAATTGGAACTCAACATTTTCATGTTCACTTAGGCTATGTGTATTGACCCAAATAGTAAATACCACGGTCCACCAGAATATTTGAATTTTCGCATAGGAATAGTACACACTATATAATATTCAATGCGGATTTTTTTACAATTTGATATAATATTTATGTTCGGTCCGGAAGCAACCTCTAAAACTTATAAAATCTTTACAAACTTTTCAATATACATATTTTTGTACCGTACCTAAAACACCAGTTGGAAGAGTGCCTCCTTTAAAATGCATCCAAAATTTCTTTTACATGGAGCTAAGGACCACCCTAACTAATATATGTATATTTCACGTTCGCCTATTTGGATAGATGAAGACTAACCTCGTTTTAAGTTAACAACTTGCAAACTTTGGTGACATAATCCGAATTTTGTGTATTTTTAGCTGTAACTTCCAAAATGTATATACTTATTGGCCTACAGTTATATTCACTATGGCGAGAATGAAATTCTGAGTTGCACGATTCTATGGCTACATACCTCCTGCCAGCATTTCTATGGGCATTAGATGAGACTCGCGTATA
This sequence comes from Aporrectodea caliginosa, assembly GCA_020284085.1. Classification (NCBI taxonomy): domain Eukaryota; kingdom Metazoa; phylum Annelida; class Clitellata; order Crassiclitellata; family Lumbricidae; genus Aporrectodea; species Aporrectodea caliginosa. Next base: position 1,435,450 of record JACEVL010000482.1, on the reverse strand, counting down.
TGGCTATATGGGTTCAATATAAGGATATGGCTACAACATCGGCTTCATGTCAACATGCTGGCAGAGCTACTGTACGAGCAACTAATAGTCTACTATTTGTTCCTGTAGCGGTTCTCGTCAGAGACTGAATCTGTTGTTTCAAATACGGCGCCATGTAACAAAAAGACACTATCAGTCTGTTCCGTTTCTCACACGTAATGTGACGGAGAGACGACCGATAATGAGATTGCCAGAAAGAAAAGTATGCCATCCATCAATAACGAAATATAAGAGGAAATTCAAGCTAATGCACAGCGGGCTGTCCTAAAATCAATTTTTGTTTTTCACAGTGACCACAGTCGGGATCAATGTAGCGCAAATGCTTTTGTTTGCGTATTGACATATTGACTCGTGACCGTGTGCAGATGATATGCTTGGTTATGATGCAAAAGCAGATCTAAAGCAACTGCCATATTATATTGATGATCAGTATGCCTTTAGACCTACGGGCTCAACGGCTGCTGCTTTGATGGCTGTATCTAACCACATCCTTGAAACCTTATGCTATGAACCCTATGTACGTTTGGTCTCATTGGATTTTTCCAAAGCCTTTGACACTGTCAGACATTCATATCTAGCCGAACAACTTGCTTCTCTCCCAATTCCTGATCACATTTTTAATTGGATTTTGAATTTACTTCATAATCGAAGTCATTGCACTAGGTTTAACGGTGTAATATCTTCTCTGGCACGAATTAATGCAAGTATTATTCAAGGTTCCGGTTTGGGCCCGATGGATTTCGTAGTTGCAATCTCTGACTTAAAACCAGTTAATAAATGCAATCGCATTTTTAAATATGCAGATGATTGCTATCTCGCTGTCCCTGCATCAAGTATCACTACAACTGAGATTGAGCTTCAGCATATTAGTGTATGGGCACAGAGTTGCAACCTCAAGCTTAACTCAAGCAAATCCTGTGAGATAATTTTTACGCGTCCCCGGGGTACCATCGGTATGTTCCCCCTCCTCTAAAAGGTATCGCAAGAGTGCAAACCCTAAATATTCTTGGTGTTGAGCTTACAGCGAAATTTGGGTTCTCCAGTCACATTAAACGTCTGACCATAAAAGCAAGGCAGTCCTTTTATGCACTTCGGATCCTGAGGTCTCACGGGCTCTCGGGGGACAGTTTATTTGATGTAGTTCGTGCCACTACGGTTGGTATGATGCTGTATTGCTCGCCTGTGTGGTGGGGCTTTGCGAGAGTGCAGGAACGGGAGGCCCTTGAGGGAATTATCCGAAGGTTGGTACGCCAGGGGTAACCTCCATCTTCTCCCTCATTTGAGACTCTCTGCAGCAATGCGGATACTAGACTCTTTGCCTGTATTCTGCACAATCCTTGTCATGTATTGCATAAATTGTTGCCGCCGATCAAGCAATCGCGCTACTCCCTGCGACCACGGTCCCATAACCGTGAGCTTCCCATGTTTGACAACCTGTCTCAGAAATGCTTCCTTGCCCGGATGCTATACAAATAAACTATGTTTTCCCTAGATCTGGCTATTTAAGCCCTTCATTTTCCCCTATGACTAGCTCTAGCTCTTCTTCCTCTGTACAATAAAGCCTCTCATTCAATTTTATGGTTGTATATATAAATTTTTGTTTATTTGTTTGAATGTATTAATCTTGCTATGTACAGTGCTGTGCGTTTGCTAGTGCTTCTCAATAAAGGAAATACTTACTTACTTACTTACTTATATGGACCGATGCAGTGTATAGGTTCAATATTTGGCAGCGATTATAGATGGTGAGCTTTAAAAATGTATTTAAATATTTTTGCAGGCCTATAATTATATAATGTTACCAGAAAATAATAGTGAGAATGTGCTTTAGAAACCGTCACAAGTCTGAAAAATAAAAACCGAGTACGAAATTTGTTGGATTTGGCTGTACATGCTGAATAATAAGGTTTTAAAAACTTCGTTTTTCTCAGACCGCCATATATAAAATTTCCATAACATACACGTAAATTGGTAATAATCGATGTACCTGACTTTAAAGTGATGCGAAAAATAAGGATGCGTTTGCAGGGAATCTTTTTAAAGTCGTAACTAAAAATATTTAAAAGTAAAATATAAAAGATAATGAATTTTTAAATAATTCACTTTCCTTTACATTTATCTATAGAAATTTTACGACAGCACGTTTCCAAGGTAAAACGTTCTTCACCTAAACGAAACCATGTGTTTTGCCATCTCTAATCCTATTCACCAAGAGATCCAATTTCTTGTTTTCAGACGCTTGCGGAGCCATGGTTAAAGAAATGCATCTACATGCATCATGACCCAGCGCCTTGTATCTGTCCCTGTCGAACAATACCATGCAGCTCAATATCACCTGTTAACCGTCTTTTCTCACACTACGCTTCTTATATCGAACTAAGATGGGGCCTGTCCGTGCCTGTCGTGTGTAGAACGTGTTAGTTTGCAGGCGGATGTATCTCTAATGTAAGGCGATCTGTAGAGTATCCAGTTGCTCGCGTTCGTCTTCCATGTGGGGATTGAGTGGTCGAGCAACCAGTATTGAAGTTGCTCATATTAGAACGAGGTTCAACGGGACCTTATTTGCAACTATACTTGATGCATGCATACATTAATGCATGCATTCATACATACAACACATGCATGCGTTTATTTTTACATATATACATACATAAGCAAAAATACATGCATAAATACCTAAACGCATACAGACCAAATTATAGGAATGCATAATAATGCGTTAATGCATGACATGGTCATAATGAAAGCGGGTATGCCATGGCGCTGTTCTGCATACTGAAATTTCCGTGATTTTGGTTTAAATGTCTGCTAGTTAAATAAGATAGCATGCAAGATAGCTGTCAAGCTAATTTTGTCAAGCTACCTTTCTCTGGTCGAATCTAGCACCAGAACCGTTCTTGGTGACCGAGCTTTTTCTGTTGCTGAACTTGGCTGTTAGAACTCGTACTCTGAATTCCGCTAAGTCGGGGGGGCCCGTGGCGCTTTGGATAACATCTGGCACAGAGACTGAGAGGTACCGAGTTCGAGCCCCCGTTGGGCGGATTTGCTTTGTAGGCTGCTATTAGCGCCGTTGTATTACATGGCTGTCTGTTCTGTTAGTAGTTAAGATTTCAATTGCATAACATGTAAATGTACAGCGCAGTGCGTTTGTCAGGCGCTTATTAAAGAAAAAATATTATTATATTTTTATTTTTTTATGTCATTTCGGTCTTGGCTTAAGACTTAGCTTTTTCGAATTGCAACTAATTAAACATGATTAATCACTTTCCGGGTACCCCGTTCTAGCCGTTTTAATACTATTTATTTTCATTAGCCTCTCTTAATACCCATTCTCTACGGAACACTCTCTTTCTAAAAAACGACATCTTGTATTACCAAGTATAGATACCTTCGCTATCCCGGAAATTATTTTGCTCAAACTGTCTGGTGCACTTTCCTTTATTTCGGACATGACAACTAACGCCTCTTCTCTCCAAATGAATCTCGGCCAGATGGACATGGTGGTGGAGTCGTTTTCAATCATAGATCAAACTGTTATCTTGCTCCTTTGCCATAGACTTGGTCGGTTTATTTGGCATATGATATCTATAACTTTTAGCATCCTACGTTTTATGTTCAGCATGAATCAGCAACCGTTGCATTGAACACTAACAAATGACTGCTATAATAGTTTAAATGGTAGTAAATGACTTGTGATTTTGCGTTGGCACGAAAATGTTCAGAATTCGACAAATACTTCCATGTGCGTTCTAATTGCACATGACTGTAGGTCATGCAATGTCGACAAATTAGGCTCTTTCTGCGAAATGTTTTCGACTGAGAAAAAAACAGAGGACTTCGACTTTACCTTTGACCGACCTGCGCCGAAAGCCTTCCATTGTTTGTGTAGTCTGTTTATTAGAGCAAAAATATTCAAATTGGTTTCTTCGGAAGATGGCGACTGCAGCTTGGTTGTGAGGAGGTAGAATCACTTTCATTTGTTACCATTTAACTTTGGAGCTGAGCATAGTTGCAATAGAATAACCTAGTAGGCCTAAGTTTTCGTTATTTGAAATATAATCCGTTCTTTAGAGCAAATTGAAAACCATCTACACAAATTTATTCATCAATGGAGCAATCGATTATTCAGCGGGATTATATCCTTTTTCAATAATTGTCTCATTGAAACCATCTGGTCTAAATTCACAGTATGCAGTAGAAATTGTATATGAATCAAAAAAGCAATTAATTGTTTTCATTCATGTTCTAGCTATGATCATCATTCTGCTGCTATTTATGAAGGGAGAAGGCGCCAATCCGGTCGTCTCCAAAGTACCCCACCAGCTTTTATTATAGCTTGTTTGTACCGAGGAACTGCATTTATTAAACCACCAGCCGCTGATGGTGGAACACGTATTATTGACGTAAAAATCGTTGTCAACGTCGGGGGTTGAAAACTTCATTCCGTTTGAGATATAGCCCGAATATCTGCCAACGTTAAAGCCGTCACCTGCGTCTCCAAAGTATCCGGACACTTTCAACGTATACCATTTAGTTTCATTGCTCAGTTCAAAAGAATCGTACTCGGCTGAGTACCACTTCTGCGTATCAAGCGATTGTACCTCGACCCTCAGCTTCTGATAACCGGCAGAAGTCAGTTGGTGGATTTGTTCGTTCCCTATCCAGTAGTTGTCGGTGGGATCGCCAAATCCGTTGCGGTACTCGATCCAGCTTCTGTTGAAAAGCGTTCGACCATTGGGAATCATCTGATGAATGAGGATCCAGTCGTTAATTTTCTGAACCTTAAAGACTCCGGAAGCTAAGGTTACGTTTGTGTAGCGCGCTGTCACCGTAATATCTACAGATGCCAAAGAACACCGCACATTACACGTTTGTTTTGCTTGAGTCCATAGTCATAAAATTAATGTATTGGTTAAAGTATTCCCTTAGCTATTTCTGTCATGAAAAATACATTTTACGAATGCCCAGTGTTTGTCTATATTTCCTTTTCATACTTCTGTTAAATGCATAATCGCACCTTGGTTGTCTCCCACTATGCTGTAATGAATCTCGAATTCGTGGTCTGATATCTCTTCAGTCTAGCAAGGCAAGTAATTAGTATATTTCTCAAAGTTCTAGCTACCATTATGCAGCATGACTACTTGATGGAAGCTAAACTTTGGAACGGATAACGAAGAAAACTTAAAAACCAGAACTTTAATGCCTTCTTCTGAAGGGTACAAAGCGCAGATGAGGAGATTCCTTAAATAACGCTATGCAAATGCCAGTTTACTGTGCGTTAAATGACAATAACAAGTGATATCAAGAATACCTCTTGATATCGTTTGTTATTATACCTTCTGATTTTCCCTTTCGAATTTTGACCGGGCTTTTCAAACTGATTTTGATTTTGACTGCGGTTTCATTTTAGGTATCCATCGATTGATGCTTTGTGCAATAAGATAGCGGCGCTATATAAGTCATAAGATAAACTAGAGAGATTAGAATCAACGAAGGTACGACAAGTAGACAAAATTATCAAATATATAATATATACTATTAAGACAACTACAGTTAAATATTAACAATTTAACATTAATAATTTTATACTATTACGAAGCTTGCAATACACAAGTCAAATAATATTGAAAATGAACTTCGTATGGTTATTCGGTTTTCTCGCGGGTTACCTGCAGGTGGAAGACACCTGATCCAGGTCCTGTGTGACAAATAGCATCCCTTTTCCTCCGGATTAGACGACCTTGAAACGCAAGTAAGGTAGATGAATCCGTTTAGGGAGAACGGGAAAGAACAACACTGCTGACGAATCATCCGAATTGCGGACGATGGAATGTTGGAAGTATTAGATACGTCTGTAGTGTAATGTAAAACAGCGTTATGTAATATAATCTGATGCGGTGTAACAGAGACACTACATGGCGCCATTACAACAGCGCAAAACAATGGAATAGAGTTGTCCGTAGAAGCATGAAAATAATATTCAAAATCCAAAATTATAGACCAGACTATACCAAATACTCATGGTACATTGTAATTGACCTTTAGTCACTCGATTACCTATTACAAAGTTTAAAAACGAGGCCTCCTTACCTTGCAGGTACAAATATTATACTTGCAGTGGAATATTTGAATATCTTATTTAAAATAATTCTAACCAAGCATGCAAATTTGCATCCACAGCTAACCAGAAAATTATAAATCTCTGTTAATAACTAAGCTATACTGCAAGCGAACGGTGAGACTATTTAGTTTAGACAGTTTTAAAGCTAAAACTATCTTTTATACAATTTCAACTGTTGTTAAAGTTCATCAGTCAAATAGGAATGAAATACATATAAGTAAGTCGTTATATAAACCAGTAAAGGAACCGGAACCTATTCTGAAATTTCATCTCAGAATTTCTATAGCACCAAGGTTTTAGCGCACCACATGGTCGCCTATATATATATGTAAAGCCCATGTCCACGCCTAAAGGGTAAGTCTAATTGAATTTCATAAAGCAGAAATACAAAGAGCGACGAAAATGTGATTTAGAGAAATAATTATAAGGTAATTAGTTAATACAGCAATTATAGTGGTGAAAATGATAATAACTAATTGGCGTAATAAGGTTAAGAATTAAATGCAGCGAGGTGTACTAACCTTGCAGGCTTCTGCAATTTCCATCAAATAGTCTCATCTGCATAATTATACAACACCAAACAATTCAGTGAGCAAGTCGTTACTCATGTCCATTCAGAGGTGAACCTACATGTTTTGGGCCCTGAAGCTTGAACTGTTATGGGAACCCTTTTTCAGATAGACACGGAAGACACTTATCAGAATACATAATTATGACATCATACATGAAGTACGTTTTACAAAATACACTTTTTCTGGTTTTTCTACAACATAATTATTGTAGCGAAATTGGCGTTTCACTGATAATGGTTTCCACAGCAAAGCCTCTTTGCTCAGTCAAGTTATCTTTGACTAGTCAAGCTCTCTTTGACTAGTCATGTTCCCGTGTCCGGAGGGGACAATAACATTAGCAATACAATAACATTAGCATTATTAGGCCTAAGCCTACGCCTGTAGTCGGCCGTATTTGATGTGAGCCGCCTGTGCCTGTCGGCTGAAGCCGTTTGCCTTTGTTCCTCCTTCGCCTAATCAAGTTCTCTTTGTCTGGTCAAGTTCTCTATGCACAGTCAAGTACTCTTTGTCTAGCCAAGTTCTCTTTAGGCAGTTAAGTTCCTTTCCCCCTCCAATGAAGAGTACTTAATATTGCCCACTCTGTGTCGACCATATTGACACATTATTGACACTTGACACGGTGACCGAGGGCAAGCTGGTGAAATTTCTGAAATGATCTAATTCGGTATAACGGAATACAATAACATTAGCATTATTATATTAGGCCTACATCTTGAAAAGTGAACCGTCAGTTACATTTATAATGAAGCGGTTATATCCAAGTGGGTATGAAAAGCAAAGAACAATTTTTATAAGAAAAAGGACATGATGTACATCTTCATAAACTACATGGTTTTTAAAGCGCTGCCTTTTTACGAGGCACTAACCAGTGGAATAAGTACATCGAGTGCAATCGAGACCACTGCTACTGTTAGTGATGACTTAGATATGTCGGACGAAATCGTTACGTCAAAAACAGATGAAGAAGTTGAAGCTAATTCTGTAAATAATCTTCTGGATATGTATGCCGAAAGTAACGAAACTAACATATGCAATTACAGTTTGATGATATTGTTGAAGTATTTCAAGGCAGAAATCAAAGAAGAAGTGTTTGAAGTTTTTCGATAATCTTTTTATTATTGTTCTCATTTCACAAAGTAATTACTCCATTAGCTGCTAAAGTAGTCTATTCAATTTCATTTAAGTTACAAGTTATAAGTTTCGACTTTGTGATCTGTTAGTGCGACCTGCAGTTGGTAATTACTAGTAACATCCAGTTACATTACATCCTAATACAGCAGTACCAATAACATACTGAGTTCTGTAAAGTGCAAGTTGTGCAACCTAAATTAGTAAAATAATTTTTAAATGATCATTATAAATTGCATATAAAATGATAAAATGATTAGTTAACGGTACGCGTGCAATATATGTAGCCTATATTTTATTAGAAAAAAAACATAGCTTATCATGTACGTTTAGAACTTTATGTTCAGATACTTTTACTTTGGTAATTAGCTTTGCTTTTGGGTTAGGGTCCCGGATTTCTTAACCCGGCTCTTGGCTTAGGGCCCCCGGAAGTCTTACTCCGGTCCTGACCAGTGGTGACCTTTCTATAGTTATCCGAGAATTGCTAGCTAAATGACGAACTTTCTTATATTAATGGCATTGAAGTCGTTTAGGAGATTATAGAAAGCGCTTGGCATTAATATCTTTGAAAAAGGCGCTATATAAATTTCTAAATGCAATCACAATTTTCTTTTCCACAAAATATGCCAGCTGAATCTAAGGTAGGTTTCTAGAAAGAAAAGAAATTATGTTATGTCGATGCCACATTTTTGACAAACGCCATATCCACATTCGAAGGGCAGTAGTCAAAAATTTGAGATTAAACAATAATTTAAAGTTTTTAAACATGAAAACGTAAAGTTAATTATTTATAACACATGTGAAGTTGAGATCTTCGGTGTCGATGTAACTTTGAAATTTTCTGATTTAACTTACAGTTCCTAATCGTTCAGACTTTAAGGACTTGAATTAAGTCCGCGGATTCTTTCTCTTTTTTGCCTGTTTAGATGCCATTTAATATGGTTGGTTAGTTACTTTTAAACGACAGTGTGCAATAGCGCAAATTAGCGTCGCCCTCCTTCTTTATTCAGGCTTTAACTGGCACTGCCATGGGTAGGGTAGTGGCCGATTTAAATATTTAATATTAAAATCGTTGCCCATAGTATCCAAATAGCAAAAGTTAGAACCTGATAATACTCGCAGGTTGTGCAGATCTTAAAGTTGATTGGAGTGTAGTAGAAGAGCTGGCACTCGTTTCCTGTGTCGTCGCAGTTGAAACTGGTACAGTTCTGGTCCTTTTGGCATTTGTAGGAACACAAGACTGAAGGTGGAATGCATCCTTTGTTTGCTGCTGAGACTGGTAATATGGCAGATATGGTTTCCATGGAAACGACTTTTGAAGGTGAGTCGACGGCGCGCACGGTCGTTCCGTTAGCGAACGCAGCCTTCTTGAAGGTTTTCTCTTGCAACCCCGAAATGGTCGACATCACTGTCAACAGCAGGAACAGGAATATCAGCGTCTCTAGTGAGGTCTCCATTGCACTCTAGGAAAAACTGCCTTTAACACGCGTCTAATTAAGTAGGACAAATCAGCCAAACTCTGAGACTTTTATTTCATTAGCGCTCCTGAAAACTCCGCGTGTGTAACTCGTTCATTAAATGTCTCTGAAGTTTTGTTGAAAACGTCCTCAGATTTTCATAATCGATGAAATGTGAACCGTTTGCAACAAAAATTACTTCTCTACTACTGCGTTAGAGATGTAGGCCTACATTAAGCAATTCTCTCTGGACTAAGCTACAAAAGGTATCCCAGTACACTCAACGGTCGCCACGGGATCCTCCAGCACAAGCTCTCACATGTCAGTCCCAACAATATTATAGACATGGCATATGGATCGATGCCACCAACAAAACAGGAAGCTTATTCGCTTGAACAGCGTCCATGAATTTGTGACGACGACCACATTTGAAAGACAGTTGACTGAATCGATCGGCGGAAAGTTCATTGCTGTGGCTTTCATCGTTGCAGTAACGGATACACTCTCCATGAAGGCACTACAATAGTTGTAGTGCTTCATGGAGAGTGTATCCGCTACTGCAACGTTATTGACCAACCCGAATGGCTAGAGTAGACCCATAATCATAGGTGTTAAAAACGTAAAAAACTTACTATAAACGGGAAGACGTTGTTTTTCATAGAAATAAAACACAGGAAAAAAGAAAAAGAAGATAATTTGACTTTGTTACACCTTGTACTGCATTTTAAAATTTAAAACCTTGTTTACACAAATTAATTTTAATCAGGCAGTAACCAACTTTATTAGTAAACACTAAGTAACATTAATCTACAACAATTATTTAATTTTTCAAAAGTTTGGTTTCATGAGAAATTGAGTAATTAAAAACATTGAATTCTTTTCAAATTTAAATTGAAAACATAAGTCCATGCTGACACAGACTAACACAATTAAAAACTAAACTTTGTAAGTATAAAGTGTACTTAATTAAAAATTGTACTTAAAATTGTTACTTATATAAGAATGATTTTCTAGTGATGTCATCTATCTCAAGATAGATCGTAAACCCGTATAAACTTCCTCACAGTAAATACATTTCAATTTAGGCAATGCTGAGTCTTTTTTCTTTCTCGTTTATCAAAGCTACATGAATCCATTCCACAAAATACTAAAATTGGACTTTAAACCTGACGCATAAATCTACGACTTCATCACTCTGTGCTATTCCCTATACGCCTATGCCTGCTTAACCTCCCATAAGGCAGACCCCGGTCTATAAGGGAAAGGTCAGCAAGGCGACTGCCTAGGGCATCATTCTAACCTGATCGTTTGATCCTGAAACTTTAACATTAGTTGATATGGTTCCTGAACGGTTAAGTTTCTTTTTCATTAGCCCCGAGAGCAGTGAAGGTTTGATCTGACACTCCCAATATGTCAACCTGCTAGACAGAGAGGGTGCCCCAGGAGAGGATTGGAAAAGGGAGAGAATACGCCAGGTAGACAGCAGAGGGAAAGGGCAATATTGACAGAGATGACCGACATAATTTTATAGCTTAAAATACAGTACAATACTCAGAGCGTGGGCTTTCAGAAATCGAAGAGTGAGAGAGAGCAAAAGAGAGCGAGAGAAAGAGAGAGTGCAAGAGAAAGAGAGAGACAGAGAGAGACAGACAGAGACAGAGAGCGAGGGAGAGCGAAAAACGAGAGAGAGCAAAAGACAGAGAGCAAAGACAGAGAGAGAGAGAGACAGACAGACAGACAGAATGAGTCGGTTAAAATATTTTTAAATCGAAAGGTCTGTATAATTACGAGTCTCAGGTTTCACGTCGGCACAATCTTTGGCTCTGTTTTACAAAGGCTCTCGTCTTTTATGCGATCAGTATACAAATTTATAGCGAGAATGACAAAAATGTCTTCAAACATTTCATTTTTGCCGCCCTTGTGCGGCCCCTTTAAACAGTGCCGCCCGGGCTACCAAACAACTCGCTCCTCCCAGCTAAGCCACTGTATGAATGAAAAGTCTACAGCCTCATTCAACGAGTTACAATAACATTTGTGGACAAAGTGCGTTCCGCTGAAAGTATACACTGCCAGGCAAAACGATGGTGCTAGTAACAGCAAACCGAGTCGCCACCAAGTCGATCGATGTGAGCGTTGACAACGCAATGTCAATTTGCAGTGAAATTATACTTTAAAAGCTTTAATTGTATGCGATGTTTGGCACCGCACATCTCTTTGTGATATAAAACTCTGTGATATCATGGTTGTTATGCTTTGTTTTAATGTAATGCGATCTAACGTAACGTTAGGGTAGGGCTGAGTACTGCGGGCACGATAGTAGAGTACGTTACAATACGGTAGGGTAATTGCCAAGGGTTCGTTGGTATAGCAAGTTATGCCATGTGCCAAAATAACAAGGCTGTTTACGAGTAGTGTCGGGCCATTAAAGCACAACAATCTGTCTGTGTAAATAGTCTTTTGAGAAAAGATATATTCAAAACAGATATAGATTTTTAAAAATGGCAGTCAAACATCTAACTGTAATAGAATCTCGAATACGATGGCCGTTCCCATCACACTGGTCCCTTCAACAGTTCTGTGAAAACTTACTGTTCCGTTGGCGTGGCAGCTATTTCCAGGGTGAAAAACGTCATTCAGTGGGAGTGGCGAAGTGTCTTCTGGTTGTCAAATTAATGGTCTCCTCGTTGCATCCTACTTCTAAGAATGACTCGACAACGCCCTCTGCTGGCGTGCGTCCAAAGTCTGTGAAACGGCCAACAGGTTGGCTCTCAAGGTCACGTTCCGTTGTGACCTCGTCTCGCACCGTAGCACCCGTTGGTACTGGTAGCGTCTTCCACTGCCGCTCGACCTGCAAAGACCGCTGTCAGTGGTCTTCCTTGCGGTTGTCGTTCTACCAGCCACCATCGCTGTCTGGCGGCATCCTTCCAACTGGCGTTTGACCTGCCCCTTCCGACAGTTGTTGACTTGTATTCACCGAGTGTCCTCTGTCCAACCTTTCTTCGGATTTTACTCGGTTTTCCCACGGCACCATGACTGCTTCAGGCCGACAATCTGTCGAGACCACAAGGCCATCGACGACCATGATAGATGTACTATTTTGCGAATAGCCTAAGTTTATACATTTATTGTATACGAGAATATCTATATGTGTGTTTGTATGCATGTATGTACGTAGGCGTGTATCTGCACTTTTATAAAGAGCATTTTAGGAAACCCTCAAAAACGCAAATTACATGTTTGTACAAGGGATTTGTCCACTTTCGACACGATAGGCGGCGGCATCAGCAGTAAGCAGGAAGAAAACAGAGAAGCATTCGCAACAGTTTCCGTCAGAAGAGAACACTAAACATCATTGTCAATAGTTTCATTCTTCAGTCGAAGCCGGATTAAGCATCATCACTAAAAATTAAAGCTAAAGAATTTGACTCCCTTTGGTACATGTCATGATGCGCCTTGCGTCTATGTGTTGTGGTGATGAGATCCCAAGCGATAAGCTGATAAAGTTTTATGTATAGGCTATAACTTTACATTTATACGGCGCCCTATGAAAAAACTTTCGAGGACACTCCTCATAGGTCTAAATAACGTTTTAATTCAATATAAACGAAAGGACGAATTAAACTCGATTGCGGAAAACGGCGACCATCCATACGCATACCCTTGGAACCAGATAAACAGATTTCTGTCCATTATCAATCGTTGTGGCTAATAAAATGTCCAGAGAATCTTTCTGTTGGTGCCTCAGAGACAAGGAATGATGCGAACTGAGTAGAGCATTCATGACACCAAAATACGGTCACCCACTGGCACTCCTTTTGTTCATAATCATCGTCGTCATCATCAGTTCCTGACGCATTTGACGGCGATGGGTACGAATAAATGACCTCCATTGTCCTCGGTCATTTGTCAAGTCCATTACTCCCCTTAGTGTCAGTCCTAATAGAAGGTGCCATTTCAAATATCTCTCAACCCAGACCACGGTGGTCCACCAGTAACACATTTCGTCTATGATCATGCGGTTGTCGGTTCGACACGGTGCAACAACCCTGAGCAAGTTGTTTTCCACAATGTCTCTGCCAACGAACAATTCATAACTTGGTCCCGACTTAAGCTGGGAAGGTAACGGAGATTGCGCTATAGGGTTAAGCCCGCATAGATAGCCTTGCCATAGTCAACTCTGGTGCATGCGAATGCATGCCTCGGAGTGTTGGCGGCTTTAGATGTTAGCGAGCGACGTACCGAGTGAATCTGACGTATACGGGGTAGAAGCACTTGCGACATAGGCCTACATTCCACACGTGGAAACAACTAATCTCAACTCCAGAGATTGTGTATAGCAGATAATAATAATAATAATAATAATAATAATAATAATAATAATAATATTTTCTTTATTAAGCGCCTGACAAACACACTGCGTTGTACATTTACATGTTATGCAATTTAAATCTTAAGTATACTAACAGAACAGACAGCCTGCAATACAACGGCGCTAATAGCAGCCTACAAAGCATATCCGACCCTACGGGACTCGAACTCGGTACATCTCGCTCTCCATGCCAGCGTGTTATCCAATGCGCTATCGGGCCCCCCATGCATAATCAAATCTCAGATTTTACTATCGTACACGGTATTTATGTATGTATGTATACTATAATTATAGGCCTAATATCTGAATATTTACAAAGTAGACCCAAAAGAAACTAATGAAAACTTATGCATGTCCTGGCTTAAAATTGTCTACGTGGTATACAGGGAAAGTGTTTACAGTCAAACTCAAATAAAACTGCAGCAGGGGTTCGACGACCGACTGTATTGAGGGTAAACTCGATGAAACAACTCCACAAGGCGACCTAGATTGTGATACACCACATCAGGTAAAGCTTTTTAATGTGATGTAAAAATCCCCTCATCAAATAGAAGCCTCTTCACTTGCGTCTCATCAGCATTCTGCTTCTGGAAACAAATCTGGTGGGAGTGGCAACTACAGTACGAAGCGTACCCAAGGAGTTGTATCCGCTGGCGTGCGCATTCAATCCAGACGCGCTGCACCAATTCTACCACCAGCCGCCGCCACCATCAGTTGCACAGTTTCCCATGGCTCTGCGATAGTTATCTCTGTCAAGGTCGTGAATTTCATTCCCACCGCCTTAAAGTTCTGGTTACTGTGATTGAAAGAGTCGCCGGCGTCACCCGTGTATCCGGAAACGTTGAGGACGTAGCCACTGGCTTCGTTGCTCAGCTGAAAAAACTCGTATTCAGCTGAATAAGTCTTACCATTTGCGAGTGTCATTCGACTCCACTTCCACTCTTAGCTTCCAGTTTCCACTTGACGTCAAACGGTAGAGATTCTCGTTTCCAAACCAGTAATGTTCTCCTCCAGGGTCTCCGAAGCTGGTTTTGTAGCTATTCCAAGACTTGTTGAATATCATGCTATCGTCAAAGACGTGTTTCTGGATGATAAACCATCCATTAATGAATACAGATGCCACTGGTTGCGTATTGTTTGGCACCCTCACACTGCCATTGTAGTAGTCGGCTGTGAAACCTAAATAAAGAAACGATCTAATTACGATAAATATAACGTAATGTAATGGCATTAATGAAGATTGGCATCAGCGTGATAGCAGTCTGGAAGAGACGTGGGAGAAGACTTCTAATGGTATTAGCCAAGTGTTTAACGATGATACTGCTGTGCTTTAACATCTCAGACGTGTATGCTACAGTTATCAGGCTTTCTTGCGCAACTCTACACTGGAGCATATAACCCTTCCATAGTGACCGTCAACTGGCCAATCCCAATAATCTCTCTCGCAATAAAATTGAAAAACCTGCCTCTATGCCTAAATGCCTAAAGTGGATGAGATCAGTAAAATGTGTGTGGGTATGTTAGAAAGAGAGAGATACATGTGCCACCAAATGTACCTGTAGGTGGCAGACAATAGGCCCAGACTCTGCCGGTCATGAAGCAACCGTTACTGTGTGGATACGAGGAATTGATGCGCTGTGTGCAGTTGTAGTAAATGACTCCATTCAGTGAAAATGGAAATGAACAACACTGATCAGGAACCAGTTTGAAAGCAGAAGTGTCGTCTGCATCTAAGCCAGTCAACAGGCAAATAAATAATTGCACTATATCATAGCTATCGAGAGATTTTATCATTATCACTATCGCTATCTGTATCCTTATCGTTACTCTGTCATTATCATTATAAATCTAACTATCATTATCGTTATTGTTAGCTGTCGTCAGCATTTTTATACTGAATATAATACAACACAATAGAACACAACTGTAATTTGATAATGCCCTCTTTACAAACTTTAGAGAGTGCAAATCGAAACTGGGCAAACATTAAGCGCCATAGGTGTTTTTGAAGAAATAAGTTTTCAGTTTAGAGCGTTAGGACAGTTGCGAACATGAGGAGGTATAGAGTTACAGACGGAGGGACCGGCAACCGCCAATGAACGTCGGCCAAAGACAAGAGGCGTTCCAGAAATAACTTATTTTCCAGCAGATGCTGATCGAAGAGAGCATCGGCCTTGAACATGAGGGAATAACCAAGGCCATGTCACCAACATGCATCCATTAGCGTTTTTCATGTATGTATTTATGTATGTGTGTGTATGTTGTTATGTTTGTATGTATGTATGTATATTGATTGATTGATTGCTTGATTGATTGATTGATTGATTGATTGATTGATTGATTGATTGATTGATGTATATTAGGGCTGGTACTGATTTAAATAATTTTAATCGATTAATCTCCCAAATTTTATCGAGACTTTAATTCAAATTAATCGATTAAATTCGATTAATTTGGTCCATGTTACATAAAGCGTGAAAAACTGTTTAGAATGTATACACTGCAAAAATCCTTCAAATTGTCAAAATGAGAAATGTAGTCGGTAGTAACTACCTTCTATCTACAAAAATCTTCAATAATTTCGCCATTTCCATCAGCATTTACCTTAAATGCAATAATTATGGTCGCTTAAGTTTCCACTCAAATGTTTCACATTATTACTGTTCGCAATATTGTTTAGTCCGGAAATAGGTCGGTTGACATCATAAATTAAATAAGAAAATGAATCGAAATTTAATCGAACAAGCCAAAATTAATCGATTAAAATTTTTAACGATTAATCAATTAATTAATCGCTAAAATCTGCAGCCATAATGTATATATGTATGTATGTATGTATGTATGTATGTATGTATGTATGTATGTATGTATGTATGTATGTATGTATGTATGTATGTATGTATGTATGTATGTATGTATGTATGTATGTATGTATGTATGTATGTAGGAAAGTTGTAACATAACCTTTTCCCTCACAGTTCGTGATCTGGGACTTTCTCTTGACTCCGAGCTTACTTTGTCTCAACATGTGAACTCAATTGCACGGAGTTGTTATTATCAGCTTCGTCAGCTTCGAGTGGTCTCTCGCTCTCTCTCTCATGATGCAGTTGTGGTCCTTGTTCATGCCTTTGTTACTAGTCGAATTGACCACTGTTCCTCACTACTTGCTGGTCTTCCGCTTGGTGTTTTGGGGCGACTAGATCGAGTTCTACGCTCGGCTGCTCGGCTTATTGGACGGCTTCCTAAGTACTCTCCTGTCTCTGCATACATGCGTGATGTGTTGCATTGGCTGCCTCTGTCTCAGCGTATCTCATATCGCATTGCTGCTCTTGTTTCTCGTTGTGTTCTTGGCTGCGCTCCATCTTACTTGCGTGATCTTTGCCGCCCAGTGTCTGATGTTCCAGCGCGTCGGGTGCTTCGCTCTGCGACGAGGGGTGAGTTCCTTGTTCCACGGACTCGCTTGGCTATTAGGCAGCAGGTTGTTGGCCCTTCCATTTGGAATGACCTACCACTTAAGCTCCGTTTTTTACTTGTAAGCCATCTGACAGGGTTCTACAAGTCCCTCAAGTCTTTTTTCTTTAGTCGTGGCTGGGCCGGGAGCGCTCCTGAGTAGTTTCTTGAAGGGGCGCTATATAAATGCTTTGAATGAATGAATGAATGTATAGATGCGTGTATGTGCGTTTGCGTATGTATGGATGCATGTATGTGTTGTTCAAGCAGAAGTGTTGAAAGACTCAATGGAAGATTGTTCCACAGAGAATCCACATGTATAGATGCCTTACAAAATGGACGATAGGGTAGCCTACTTACCGTCTTCTCATTCCTCTAATCTCCAATATTGCCAATCTCTTCTTAGATTAATTTCTTTTTGCTCTTCCGTCATCCAAATAACGCCTGGTAAACCTACCGACTTTCACCTGCTAATTATTTCGTGATATTTTAAAATTGAACATAACTAGAAAACAACTGTATTTGATACTGCCCTCCTTCCAAAATTCAGAAGTCCAAAAACGACCAAACGACAGGATCATTTATTGCCGTGGGCAATTGTGCGAGAAGGACTCCCTCGAGGTCCTTATACATTTATGGCCCTATAGGCAATTGTGCGTGAAGGACTCCCTTGAGGTCCTTATATATTTATGGCCCTGGGCAATTGTGCGAGAAGGACTCCCTCGAGGTCCTTATACATTTATGGCCCTGGGCAATTGTGCGATAAGGACTCCCACGAGGTCCTTATACATTTATGGCCCTGGGCAATTGTAACGAGAAGGACTCCCTCGAGGTCCTTATACATTTATGGCCCTGGGCAATTGCACGAGAAGGACTCCCTCGAGGTCCTTATACATTTATGGCCCTGGGCAATTGCACGAGAAGGACTCCCTCGAGGTCCTTATACATTTATGGGCCTGGGCAATTGTGCGAAAAGGACTCCCTCGAGGTCCTTATACATTTATGGCCCTGGGCAATTGTGCGATAAGGACTCCCTCGAGGTCCTTATACATTTATGGCCCTGGGCAATTGCACGAGAAGGACTCCCTCGAGGTCCTTATACATTTATGGCCCTGGGCAATTGTGCGATAAGGACTCCCTCGAGGTCCTTATACATTTATGGCCCTGGGCAATTGTAACGAGAAGGACTCCCTCGAGGTCCTTATACATTTATGGCCCTGGGCAATTGTGCGAGAAGGACTCCCTCGAGGTCCTTATACATTTATGGCCCTGGGCAATTGCACGAGAAGGACTCCCTCGAGGTCCTTATACATTTATGGGCCTGGGCAATTGCACGAGAAGGACTCCCTCGAGGTCCTTATACATTTATGGGCCTGGGCAATTGCACGAGAAGGACTCCCTCGAGGTCCTTATACATTTATGGCCTTGGGCAATTGCACGAGAAGGACTCCCTCGAGGTCCTTAAACATTTATGGGCCTGGGCAATTGCACGAGAAGGACTCCCTCGAGGTCCTTATACATTTATGGCCTTGGGCAATTGCACGAGAAGGACTCCCTCGAGGTCCTTATACATTTATGGGCCTGGGCAATTGCACGAGAAGGACTCCCTCGAGGTCCTATCACAGTGGAGACTCGAACCCGTACTCTTCAGGCTCAAGGCCAAGTGCTCTGTCCATTCGGCTACTGTACCCTATTTTTTAAATTTTATTTGCCCCAATCATTATTTTTCACTTCAGTCTCGAGACTTGAATACAAACTCCGGAAATGAGTGCCAGACACTGCCAGTACGCTATCGTATCTGATAAAAATGTAAGCTGTGCAGAGTGCGCTCTCCTGTTCGGAAAACTTCGTGTGGGTCTTAGAGATTATCACCACTATCAATGTGTTGTGTATAATCGTAAAAATAAACAGACCCGGCCTTCGTAGGAATCACTTAGTCCTACCTTTAACAGATGGACATGTTCCATCATAGATCTTGTCCTGTACAGAAACAAAAATAACCTCTTTATGTTAATTGGGCTATATCTAAGGAATTTAGTGCGAATTAAAGTTACTACCACTATTATACCTCCTACTGCAACTATACTACAACTACTACTACTACTACTACTACTATTGTTGCTGCTGCTACTGCTGCTGCTACTACTGCTACTACTACTACTACTACTACTACTACTACTACTACTACTACTACTACTACTACTACTACTACTACTACTACTACTACTACTACTACTACTACTACTACTACTACTACTACTACTACTACTACTACTACTACTACTACTGCTGTTGCTGCTGCTACTACTACTACTACTACTACTACTACTACTACTACTACTACTACTACTACTACTACTACTACTACTACTGATTGTTTGCGACATTATTTTCTTATCCTCGGCGGGTGGGTGGCAAGTTCTCTCCATCGCCGTCTCATCTTCCCACCGACAGTGTACGGTCAGTGTACTCATTACAGTTGAGTTGGCTAGAGGGCGCCGGTGGAGCAGGAATTTCGAACCAAATTTCTGCCCTGGATCGGATTTTAACCTCCGACCTCTTGATTGGCAGTCCAGCACGCTAACCACTACACTACCGAACACCCATGAAACATCACCTTAGATGCCTTTCAGATGTTAATAGTGAGCTTTTCTCTTTTCCTTTCTGCAGCCACAATTAGAATTTATTTTAACAACGACATTTCAATATCCTCGTCACAAGACAAGACACAAGACTCGTCACAAGATTCGAGACAACTGTATGCGAAATAATTATGTTCTCCGTTTAGTTAACATATAAGAGAGAACCTACTAGAAATAATATAAGTGAAAATGTGTACGCCTGTAATTTTTCACTTTGTTACTTGCCACTCCACTAGTTGCTACTCTCCAATTTCTGGACTGTTACATTCGCAATACGTGCATCATCAATTCGGTTTCGTTTTAGTGCGTTTTTCACTAAAGAGTAGATCAATTCGACAATTTCGGAAACTGTCATAACCGAAATTCCTAGCCAGAGATTCAATGATCCGCCACGATTTGAAGCCATCGTGTCCCAGGTCATAGCTGGAATGTCTTTCACTAGCTCCGTACAATTCTTACTCATTTTAACGTTCAGCTTAATGAAATTATTAGTTTCAAATTCTGAAGTTCGTCTAAGATTCCTTCGTCAGATTTCCCATCTGTGTTGTTCCCTATCTTCTCATAGACTGCAAACTTCTTATTGTATCGATTATCGTTACGAATATAAACATTATAAAATCCGAGCTGACAGAAAATATCTGGCCAATATGCCCACGAACTGCTATACTCATATAATAGTTTCGACACAACTGATAGGAAAGTCGCATAGGTTTTCGTTGGGTGCAAAATCCCACATGCAATCTATAACGTTCCAAAACATGTCGGTGAATGTGTTATTGACAACGTACTTGGGCGACTCTTCGAGAAACTGTGTGATGTTTTGGCAGAACGTGTATTTGCCCATTTTCAGTTCAACGTCCGTGAAATATTCGTAAGCATCGAGACAACCGCAAGCGTTTATATACCGGCGTTGTCTGCACAGACTGATGCAATTTGCGCGACTGTAAGGCGGTGAATTGTCTTCATCTGGGTCGAGTCTGGTTCTATCCTGGCAATCTCCGTACGGATGAGGCAATCTGGTGACGTTTTTCTGTTTGACATCAATGGTCAGTTCTACGCCAGGTGAGACGTAAAATGCAGTTTTCGGATCCGGTTTCGTGCCTTTGGGATGAATCATGACTTTAACGCCTGCGGATAATGGCACGCGAATGAACCTGAAATATCGATCAACTGCCTTTGGAAAGAAGCGGTTCAGAAAGAGAATAACATTGATTGCCGCTGAGTCGCTGTTTGGTATGAGAGTCTTGCACAGCTGAAGGGGACTGCCCATAACAATAGTTGCGTTCAATTTGTTCGAATTGAATAGGTCCCACCCATACTCCCTTGCATCCACGGTTCAACGCTATAATCTCATTATGTTTTAACTCAATTCTTACCGATTGCTACCTTCGTTAGCAAATAGATCAACTCTGTAACCTCAGAACGTTTTAGCTTCATTTCTACCCATTGCCATCTTCGTTAGCGAATGGTCCAACTCTATAATCTCAGAACGTCTGAACACTATTTCTACCCATTGCTATCTTAATTAGCGAATAGATCAACTCGATGATCTCGGCTGCTGTCAGAACTGATATTCCGAGCCAGAGATTCAAAGATCCACCGAAATTTGAAGCCATTGTATCCCAGGTGATAGACTTCACGTCTTTAATCAGCTGAACGCGTTTCCGTTGCATTTTTATAGAAATCTGGATGAAGTTCTGTTCGATCAGCTTCAATTTCTGGAGTTCGTCAATGACTTCTGCATCGCTCAGGATAGCGGATATGTTCCATAGCTTCTTGTAGGCTGCAAACTTCCCACTATTATAGCGCTCATCGTTGCGAATATACTGGTCGTAAAATGCCAGTTGGTAATGTATGTTTGGCCAGTGAGCCGACGAACTACTGAATGCATACTCTGTTTCAGAACATTCGATAGGACAGTCACAAAGATCTTCATTAGGAGTAAACAACAAAATGCAATTCAATAGATTCCAAAACGTGTCTGTCAGTCTGTCGTTAGCAATGCACTTTGGAGATTCTTCAAGATGCTGTGTAATGTTGAAACAGAACGTGTAATTACTCATCTGCAATTCAGCCTCAGTGAAATACTCTGCAGATTCGAGACAACCACAAGCGTTTATGTTCTGGCGTTGCCTACACAGACTGATGCACGTTTCTTGGCTATAGGAAGGCGAATTATCTTCATTGGGAAATATTCGTTTTCTATCGACGCAGTTACCGTATGGAGCTGGCAACCGTGTAACGTTGTTCTGCTTCAAGTCAATCGTCAAACTTGTTCCCGGCTGTACGTATATGGCAGTCGCCGGATCTGGTTCTTCTCCTCTTGGGTGAATCATGACGCTGACGCCAGTTGACAGAGGAAGCCGAATCCAGCTGAAAAGTGTTTTGATGAGTAGCGGAGCCGTACTGTCCAGAAACAAAATCGCTTGAATAGCGGCAGAATCGCTGTTTGTTTTCACTGTTTTGCACAGTTGAAGAGGCCTAACAATGGAGACACTTTGTGTGCAGTTTCGTGGAATGAAAAAGTCCCACCCATATTCGTAGCATTCCACTATCATGGATTCTAAACCCCTAGTATTTCCATCGAGGTTGTACAGGAGAGGAATGTTTATGTTGAAATTCAGCAGCTGTTGTAGGTAACTCCATAGAACGTCGTTGGTCTTAATGTCTTCTGGTGCTTGCGCTTTTACAAACTGAAGTTTTTCCAAGTATGTTTTGTATGACGACTGATAGTCTGGAAGATCAGTTGCTGGAAAGATGCTGCAGATCGTAACTTCTGGAAAATTTGGCGTACTCTGAAGCTCTAAGAAGTTTCTGTTGGATGTGAAACTGAGATAATTCATTACAACGGTAATGATTTGTAAGAGCAACATCGAAAAACAGACTAACAACGAAATCACCCAGAAAGCACGAACAATCCAACTCTCAGCTTTTATTGTGCGACTTACGCCTTTCATTGTAGTAGTTTCGCCAAACTTTCGCAACTCTTTTCCTATCTGAAGTAACATTGTTCTTAACTTCTCTATTCTAATCCAAGTTGATCTGAAGACTTCTTTGTTTTACTAGAAGCAGCAGAAAATCAATCCAAGATAGAGTTGAAA
This sequence comes from Aporrectodea caliginosa, assembly GCA_020284085.1. Lineage (NCBI taxonomy): Eukaryota > Metazoa > Annelida > Clitellata > Crassiclitellata > Lumbricidae > Aporrectodea > Aporrectodea caliginosa. The sequence goes on along the minus strand of JACEVL010000482.1, from coordinate 1,412,571 downwards.
TTTCGATCGTTTTATTGCTTTCATGAAAAATTATCTTCAATTTCTTCTGTTGATGATGTGGCCAAAACCGTTGTTTCAGAGTCAATTCAGTTTTTTTTCCTGTTCAGATGAAACAACTGAGATTATAAGCTGTAACTTCACAGTCCTGTGTACGTGAACTGTTTCAAAAATGTTTAACCCTATCAGCCTACATATAGAGCAACGTCACCCAGTCCGGTTAGTACTTTTCTGGTTCGGGCGAGAGACAATTTAGATTAGATAGAAGCGAAAACTGCATAAAGGTTCAAATAATCGTCGTCAGGATATCGCGTGCGACCGAAATGTTTTACTATGTAATCTAGAATGGTTAGGTTTTATAAATGACTCCGACTTGTCCTGTGTTCCTAATGAGAACAAATGCAGGTACGGTGGTGCGTTCCTTCAGAGCGCATTTGTTCTAATGGCAACGCTTATGTGTCGAAAATCAGTAAGTTATCGACGATATCCACATTCTAAATGCAATATTATTCTCAAGTGCTCGCAGTGTTTTAGCGACACGGTCTAGCGTGTGCTAACCGTCGATTCCAACGCGATATCATCTCGCAGGTTACACGTATATCATTATAGTTATGGTATGGGATTATATCCTTTAAATCAACAATGGACTAATGGATTACGAGAGCAGAAATCATTCTCCGAGGCTTTAAATTAAGCTTAAGTTAAGTAGCGCGCCTCCCATTGATTTGCGCTGCATTAGGAACCTACGCTTTTATGGTTATCATTATTGTTATTTTGCATTTATTAAGCGCCACTATTCAATAACCAGGAAGACCAGCCAACAATCGAAAGGACGAGTAAATGTACCTTCAACTACTTGCAGATAAAAGCCTCTTAAATAGCATACTGAATGGATTCCTACGTGCTCTGAGCGTGGTTTGCTCCGGTAGGCGCTACCAGTGGCGGCGCCAGGATTTCAGGTTGGGGGGCTACAGCTAAAAAACTTTTCCTTTTGTGCCCTCCTCGCTGTGATTTGCAGTGATTTCCCACTTTGGAAGAGGGCTGAGCCGCAGTTAGGGGGCTAAGCACCCCTAGCCCCCCCCTGGCGCCGCCACTGGGCGCTACATAGACCTATTAGCATTTAACACAGTTAAAGAATATAATTATTCATAATGGCACACAGATTCTCGCCTGCATCGTTCGAGAAAACGCTATACGAGCAGCATTAAGAGCGTTCGAGTAAACGATTTTTTTCCAACAGCATTAAGAGCTTTCGAGATAAACATTAGGCCTATACGAGCCCAAGCACAGGCTATGGAATTAGCGCATCAACTACTGCAGTAAGTTCTAGCTCTACCCCACTTCTTTAGTCCTCGATTGTTACGATGACTACCTACTACATGTAGCACTTAACACTTAACTCGGTTCACCCTCGCAAGAATGACTGCGTGTGATATGGCGCCTTTTCAAGTGTTTGCGACATCACACGACATGCACAGAATATTGATTTCCCAAAATCCACGAGCTCTAGTAGGAAACTAGGTTAAAAGATCAACGCTTTAAGGTTAGGCCCTTCGTGATGTCTGAAGTCACAAACCTTTAATCGGAGGGTAAGAAGTACGAGTAGTTTAACGTTTGGCCAATAGACGTCGACAACCACACCTAAGTGCAGTAATACTTATAGGGCCTACTACAAACCCGTGTAACCGAATACCCGGGTGTTAACTCCAAGCGAACCAGTAAACCTGGGTTTCAGATAAGCCTTCTGGTTTGCATTCCCTAACTGTAACCCCGGCTAATAGAAGAAAACAGCACACGCCAGCATGTAGCAATACAGTTAAGCATGCTTGAGAAAAGTTCATGTTGCACGGTAATTAACAAATTTCATTGCTTCGCACCAGGGCTTAAAGTGTGCATGGACGGTCATGGACGGCGTCCAGGCACTTATTTTCAAGGCTGGACGCCGTCCTGCCACTTATTAGGCAGCACCGCATGGACGCCGTCCATGCAGTGTCCATGCAACAGTGTAATTCCTCTACGTCACTTTCAACAGCATTTAATTTTTTTAAGATTCCAATGAAATTTCATGTTGTCATTTTGATTTCTGAATGTGTTCTACCGTGTAAGTGTAACTTGTTTCTCCACCTCATTCCTGACTTGTACACTCTAGTTAACTTTTCATCAAATCGCACGTCATATACGCGCTTCCGGTTTTATCGTCTGAGTTTTCGTATATAGCCTATGCCCTAACAACTAGGGCCTAGTTTATGATCTACCTGTCACATGACTCAAATCCATCCACTGTGAGTCTTGTCTTGACTGTTTCATAACTGAATGAACTAATTGTCAAGTTAAATGACTTCAATACAACGCATTGATACAATACGATACAATTCACCTAGACATATAAAACACCAACTGTCCCAGTTTTACGTAATTCACAAGAAAGACCCAGAAACTGTTGAGAGACAACATACGACTTCATGATCATAATTATATTCGTTTATTGAATTAACAACAGACAAAATGCTGTAGGTGTAAAAAGAAAAACAAAGGCAAGAAAAACAGGTAAGAAGGAAGTAATGGCTTAATAAGAGTTGAAAATTGTCAATTAGAATTAAATGAATTGTTTCGTTAGCCTATACAAAACTCAGCCAGCTTCGTATGACGATGCCCTTGCCCTACCAGTCACATTTTGTTCCGGAGAGCATTTTCTAGGCTTCGTCTCACAATAAGTCACCTGAGGAAAACTATGTGTGCCACAGGATTGCAAAGCCTAGGCCAGGCATGGGCAACTTCTTTTAACAGAGGGCCGCTTTAAGGTTTGAAGGGCAGCTCAGGGGCCGTACGCCAATCGCGAGCTAATTTTTGCAGATTCATTTGCCCCAGAAAATTAAACTAATAATTTTATTCAAACTAAATATTACAGAATAACCGTTAAAGCAAGTGAAGATAATTTTTATGATGGAAATCTAATTATCCTAATATGTACAATCCTACACTTTAAAAATTAAAAAATAAGTTTTATTCGGTTTTAAAAATACATAAAACTGTTAGTCTGTACAATGTAGGCCTATCCATTTGTTTAGTGTGCTATATTTAATGTGAGATCTGGCACTTCTTCTCACGACACACATCTGGAATGTTTGCTTTGAAGTTCGATGTGGCAATTCGAAGTTCTTTGGAGAGATTGTTATATGTTAGTCTGCATCTGTTTTAGCCCTTTCTTAGTTTCATCTTTGAGAAGAACTGTTCACAAATAGGGTATAGGTGCACCGTGCATAGAAACAGTGCAACCACGCAGCTTCAGGCTATGAAAATTTGAATGAAGAGTTAGAATCCTGAGAAATGTAAAGTTATGTAGGACTGAATCAGAGGTACCTCACGAAATTTCCTTTCCAACTCATTGACATTGAAGTACAATCAATTCCATTTGCACGGAGCTTGGTGCTGAATTGGCATCGATGGAAAAGGGAGATTCAAAAAATTTAAGTCTACTTCATGAGCAGTAAATCAGCAAACCTGGACTGGAACTCTACTTTCTGTGCAATTCTTGATATTTGCAGAATCAGTAAAACATGGAAATGCACAGTATTTCCTTTTGATATTTGATTTCGCCAGAGTAGCAACTTCGTTTGAAAAGTTCTGACAGATGGTTTATAAAGTAGCGAACCTACCCACTTGTGGTCTTGTTTCATGCAGAGAGTAGATTACATTTATGACTGAGTATAATAGTAAACTAGTTGACTATAGACTAGAGGCCGGATTCTTAATAAATAAGAAACAGATGTGTTAATGTCGGTCTATGTACAGAAATTCATTTGTGTAGGGCCGGATAAAAGGTTCCCAAACTAGGGCCGGATAAAAGGTCCCCAAAGTGCCAGGTACAGTGCTAATATATAGGACATGCCAAGGGCCAATTCAAAGGTCCGCGGGGGCCGGATCCGGCCCGCGGGCCGCCAGTTGCCCATCCCTGGCCTAGGCCTACTGAGAATATCTGCTAACAAGGTAGCGGCATCGATCGGCTATACAACTGGACAAAATGCATGCATAGCCAATTTACAAAAACAGAAAAAATTCATTTTGAAATGGATTTTGACTGCAAAAATTAACTAGACACTTCTGAAAGAGCCGAAGGCAAAAGGTAAAGACGAAACCTGTTTCTTTTAAAATAAAACTTTGAAATTGTTGTGGTGTTAGTCTGGGAATCTGGATAAACCATGAAGTTTTCATAACTTGATCGTTCAGAAACTGCTGGAAAATAAGAGCCTAGCACGTCTTCCATTTGATAAGAATTGCTAGAAAATGCGTTGGCTTCTGGGGCTCCGCCCCAGACCCCGCGGAGGGAGCTCACGACACTCCCTCAGATACCCTAGTCGTTAGGCCTATAATACGCATGGGAACTCAGCACTCACGGCTTCGTGCTTTCGGCGCTCGCAATATCAGCACCTCAGGAAACATTTTATAGTTGCACCTCTGATTGGGGCAGAGGGGTTGAGGAGAGGGACGGGGGAAGGGGATGGGAGTAAGGAGGGGAAGTTGGGGAGAGGGGTTGGGAAAAGGGTATTGGTGGGAGGAGGGGAGGGAAAGGTAATGGGCGTCCAGGCACTTCTTTTTTTACACTTTAAGCACTGCTTCGCACTATGCACGGCCTAATAAAGCCCTTCACGCAACGATGAACTTGTGACCTGTTGCAACAGTAATTGCGATTAGTAACTTGGAGAGAGCGGTAACAGAATCGAGTAATACTGAAACGTACCTAATAACATTAATTTTAATGCAATTGACGTCAAGACAATTACAATTTTGTACCACAAAGTTCAGTACGAGCATTATGTATACCAGCTTACATTATGGTACTAGCTACAGCATATACGCAGTATGATTGCTAATAATAATAATAATAATAATAATAATAATAATAATAATAATAATAATAATAATAATAATAATAATAATAATAATAATAATAATAATAATAATAATAATAATAATAATAATAATAATAATAATAATAATAATAATAATAATAATAATAATAATAATAATAATAATAATAATAATCTTTTCTTTATTGAAGCGCCTGACAAACGCACTGCGCTGTACATTTACATGTTATGCAATTTAAATCTTAGCTACTAACAGAACAGACAGCCTGCAATACACGGCGCTAATAGCAGCCTACAAAGCATATCCGCCCTACGGGGCTCGAACTCGGTACCTCTCGCTCTCCATGCCAGCGTGTTATCCAATGCGCTATCGGGCCCCCATGGCACACTAGTATGCATGGATTGTAGATAAATTGGAATTGATGTCAAACCAGTTGTTGCTTTTCAAATCTTCAATTCCGGTCTCATTGTTTCTCTCAACTATACGAGATTTGAATGCTAAACTGATCGCTGAAAATTTGATGTGCACTGATTAATTCTACTATTATTCGTAAGTTGATGCTTTATGAGTTGTTTGCACATAAAAACATATAAATGTGAGTATTGGGGTTACTGGCCTGGAGGTTTTCGCCTGGGGTGTCATTTTCCTCAGGGATTATTGTCGAGGGGTTTATTGACCGATATTAATAACCTAAGTGGCTGTTGGCCGGGGATTATTGGCCGTGGGTATTGTCCGGGGGTTATTGCCATGGGAGCCGACAGAAAATCAGTTAAATACACTACTATTCTGACCGCATGATGCCTTGAGCACTTGACCTGCGAAACATTCGGTCCAATAAATCAAGAAGAAATGGCTTTCCCTGGCAGCCTTGTCCAGAACACTAGTCTAGAGACGGTTATAAAGAAGCAGCATTAATTTTCTCAACCAACGCTTATCGGCAGCCATCAAAAGCTTCTATACAATTTCTCTTCACAGTAATTTTGCTACCGCTCACGACATCAGCGAAGACTAGCCATCTTAGACAATACTAGACCTAAATTTTTTAAATGCTGAGGGGACACCTGTACCTGGGTTAATATTAATTAAAATGATACTACTACTACTACTACTACTACTATTGCTACTGCTACTGCTACTGCTACTGCCACTGCCACTGCCACTGCCACTGCCTCTGCCACTGCCACTGCCACTGCCACTGCCACTGCCACTGCCACTGCCACTGCCACTGCCACTGCCACTGCCACTGCCACTGCCACTGCCACTGCCACTGCCACTGCCACTGCCACTGACACTACCACTACCACTACCACTACCACTACCACTACCACTACCACTACCACTACCACTACCACTACCACTACCACTACCACTACCACTACTACTACTACTACTACTACTACTACTACTACTACTACTACTACTACTACTACTACTACTAACATTATTATTATTGTTACTTTTTATATTATTTATATTATATATGATCCAGTATACTGCGGAACATAAATTATAATGCCCATCTCGTTTTAGTGTTGGGAAAATAAACCCTTTGAAGATTACTATTAATATAGCTCCTATTATTTTACCTTACTTTACTGCTTCGGTTAACCCCAGATCCGATTTGTGACTAACAGTTAATTACAATTTGTAGTTTATATTGCTCCGAAATCTAACCCTGTCCTATATACTGGTCATGATTTGCGCCCACGCTCACATAACCGTGTTCTTTCTAGATTTGATTCCCTCACCAGGCGTGGTTTCCTGGCTAGGATGTTGTACAGCTAAGCCATATAGTGTTTTTTTTTAGTTTACTATTTACTAACTTTTTCGCTACTATTTGATAACTTTGTATAACTTTGTATGTACAGCGCCGTGCGTTTGCCAGCGTTTAATAAAGAACACACTTACTTACTTACTTTTAAGGCACAAGGCATAAAGTATGGCGCGCTAAACCAAACCTAGCACATCTCCCAACTTTTAGCCACCTACCTCTGGTTCAGAAAGTCATATCAACCAATGCCTTAAGTCTGCTATTGGAAATTGACTTCAATCTAACCTTTACGATAGAATGAGGACATTGAGGAGCCTCACGTGTCAGATTTTACATTACATCTAGGTGAATGGAATGTAATGGGTGCGTGAGTCTGCGTTTAGGGCCTACATAATTATGTAGTGCAATATTACGAACTGGAGCGCTTTTGAGGGTGTTCCCAAAAGGCGCTTTATAAAAGCATACATTCATACATCCATATATACAATGTAATGACAACAATCACAACATAGTCATATTTTTAATGTGTGAAATAATCCAATGTCCAGGCTTTTGAACGGCATCATCAGAAAACGGTGTCTCTCTCGGCATAATTAACCTACGGTACTACAAGTGAAAAAGTGCCACTGAGGAGCTGTAGCGCATGACACGTGTTCAGCTACATGTACGCTACCCATAGTCCATTATGTAACGGAATGATTATCAACAAAATATCACTATGATAATCCACCACCATCATCACAACCATCGCCATTCGCGAATATAAAGTTAGGAATGGAACTGTCTGACAGGCGATTAGATGAAGCTGTGCATTTCGAGAGGAATAGCATCCATTTGTTAACGAATTCCAACGGTGAACAAGGTCTTTTACATCGACCTTACCTTTCATTTAGCTAATTAAACTGAGGGGCTTCACGTATCAGAGTTGACATTGTATAATGTAATGTAATTGCTTAATGAGTCAGATTATACCGAAGCGATATAATGTGATGGCAACGTTTCGTAGATTAATAAAACGCAAAGAAATATATATTATAGGCAAATCATCAACGTTCGTCATCCTGTTCAGCCCTAGACCTGAGTTGGTTTCACTCGGGGGATCAGACGAATTTCGAAGGGTGATGGAGCCATACCATTTACATTGACCTCCTTCACACTGATTGATTTCTGGCCCTCTGGTGGTCGGAGATTGAAACCCTGGACGAGACTGGTGAGAAAGAGAAAAGTCATCTGACGACCAAGAACCTCACCAAGACAGGAGCGCTTTCCTGCAACAAAATAATCAATAATTGAAGTTCACGGTGGTCTAGTGGTTTACGAATTAAACTATCGATCATGAGGCCGGGATAAAATGCGACGTCTAGCAAGTTGAATGGTCCTTGAAAAACGAAGTCGCTAACATTTCATACATTTGGCTTTATAATTCTTAGCTTAAGGGACTGATCAACACCATCGCAAATAGTAATAATTATCGACGTCATATTCCGTGTTATAACGAATCTATGAGTTATAATAAGTGCAAACGTATATTTCTGGTTCTAAGTAATTCGCGTTGAGAGTTACATAGACTATTCTACGGTAATCTAAACCCTGCCAGCACCATCGAGGCAATGAGGTTCTTTCGGGGTTTACCTTTTGACGTCTAAATCCATCTGCATCACTTCCGTGGAATGTATTCCTCATTTCTTGGTGAGTAATTCTTTACGTGAAAGTGAAATTAAGTCGTCTTAACATACCCAATCCGAATCCAATCATCTTCTCGCCATTGACGATCTTGTTGTCTCTGTCGAGAAATCTCTCCGGTCTGAAGGTCTCCGGATCTCCCCAGATCTTCGGATCCATGTGAGCGCTGTAGGCATTCGCTATGACCTAAATCAGAATGACTTTAATCAAGGATTACACTCGGAATACCATGCCCATTCGGCAATTTTTTACTGTGAATAGAATCACTGGTCTAAGGCATCCATGTCTTACATATTCAATTTTTCAATTCAATTTACTGTTCCCCAAAATAACTAGGACAAAAAAGCAGACTGTAACACAAATTGCAGTTGTGAAAAGATAGGCTACAACACAGTGGCGTCACTAGGGGGGTGCGGGGGGTGCGGACCGCACCGGGTGTCACCGTCGTAGGGGTGACACCAAAATGACTGTCTATGAAAGTTTTGCAGATTTTCACCAGAAATTTATTATTTTTAAATTAACAGTAACCGACAACAAAAACATTTTTCGTAACCCCAGCTTACATGTATTGTATCAATTTATCTAAAGCTGAAACTCTAAACTAATTTACTTGTTAGAGTCTTATAATGCGCTCAGGTTAGTGCCGTCAATATTGTCCAATTACAAGCACGCTTCAACGTGGTGAAAAAGCTAGAGGCACTAGGACTTTCTCTAAACAATGAGCACACTCATCTAGTTGAACAAGCCATCAATGAAGTAGCAGCCATGTGTGAGACTGTTCAAGTGAATATTAATTCTTATATCTGCCACTGAGGAAGAGTTGAAGATGTCCATTCCAAAATTGACCACTTTCTATGATGAAGTGTCTGAGATTGCACCTTTAATAGAAGTACGTAGTACCAAGACTGAGAAGGCATCTGAAAGAAAGCAGAGATTACTCTGGAAGAAACCAAAGATTGGGCAATAGGCATTTTGACATTCATAGCTGAATGGGACCGTGGCCCGTTCACTAAGCCTAAAATTATTTCTGACGATCTGTGTGTCTTTGGCTTTACGTGAGAGATGCTTCTCAAACCTGAAACTTGTTAAGAACTATATTTACGATATACCATGGGATGGTCAAGGCTTTCCGATCTTGCGATATTATCAACTGAACGTGAGTTGACAAAAGGCATCGATTTCGATGAAGTGATTCACAAGTTCGCAGTCTTGAAAGCCAGGAAAGGAAAGTTCTGATCTAGTCGAGACGTTCACTAAGTGCTGAAATGCTTTCGTATTTTTCCTGTTTTTTTTTATTATTTAACTAATGAGTAGGCCTATATTTCGATATATTTATACTTTTAATTGCTAACCTGATTTTAATTGATAATATTCCTACATTACAATGTTTTACTAAATAGCTTAATCAACCAAAATTTCCAATTATTTTTCCTCATTATATAATGATTTGCCAATTATTGACACTACTGTAGTTATTATATAATTTTCTGTATTCTTTCAACATTATTTTTAAAAGGCATGCATTAAGCTGCAGGAACCTTCATTGCCCTCCACAGTCCATTAATATTATTTTGATACAAAGTGTATACACTTTGTATTTGATAATTTGATTTTTAATGATTGAACTGCTGATCTGATGGTAGGAATGATTGAAATAAGAAATAAAAAATTTTAAATGGGCATTTGTATTTTTAATTCTGCTAGTAACTGTTGTTAATATCACTATTATTACCATTACATTCTGTTATATGCAGGAATTACGATTTACGGGTAACATTAGTACAAAAATCATAAGGATTCTGCATGGTCTGGAAAGGGAGGGTGTCCATGGGGTGACACCGTGAGTTACCGCACCGGGTGACACCAACCCTGGTGACGCCACTGCTACAACAGGAGACCCAAAATGGACCAAGGCACCGCTTAATTAGGGTCGACCATGTACCATGGCTAAGTGTAAAATGACAAGTGGTTGGTCAGAGTTGATTCAAGCGCCTAAGCCTAATCAAGTAGGCTAACACAGAGCAGACATAAAAGCGTCCGGAAAGAAAGAGAAAAGACACGAAGCAAACAAAACAATCGCAAAAGACAAGAAAACCTTAAGTATTAAATGACTGAATCAAATAAAAGAACTATTTATTTCTGGCATTACAGTAGGCACGAGTTGGTTTTTAAACAAAATGACATTATGCAAGTTACGAATATCATTAGGTAAATTATTCCAAACAAACGGACCGGTACATTTAGGAACAAACATTCGAGTATTGGTCCAGGCAACAGTTCCACGTAGGTTCCCATGGGATCTAGTATGGTAAGCATTATTGTATTGTATTTAAAGATTTATAAAGCGCCTCTCGCAGTGCACACCAATAAGAGGCGCTCCCAGTGCGAAAGTCCTCGAGAATAAAGACAAGTTTTGAGGTAGCGAAAAGATGGTAGTGCAAACAAAGGGGGAAGTTGATTCCATAGCGAAGGGCCAATGCAGGCAAAGGCACGGGACCGGGCTATGGCCGTTCGCACACGAGGAACAAAAAGTTAAAGACGATTAGAAGAGCGGAGCGGGCGAAGAGAAGCAGCCGAGGTAAGCTGATGTATTGAGTCACAGAGGTATTTCGGGGCAAGATCTAGGTAGGATCGGCAAATGATGACAAGTACCTTTAACTGGATGCGTGCAGTAAGAGGAAGATAATGTAGTTGTTCAAACATGAATGTAGAGATATGGGAGAATCGCGGCAGAAGGGCGATAAGTCTGGCAGCTGCATTAAGAACCGATTGCAAAAATGAGAGGCGCACCTTAGGGAGGCCAACAAAGAGGGAATTACAGTTGTCAATGCGAGAGCAAATAAAGACATGAACTATTGAGGTAAAAACCAAAGAAGAAACAGATCTTTGGATTGCCTTCAGGCTTCGGAGATGGTAATAGCAGGAGCGGGTGAGATTAATAATGTGGTCAGAGAAGGAGAGAGCGCTATCATGAGTGACACCTAGGTTACGAACAGAGGTTGAAAAGGCATAGGAAGGAAAACTTTCGTCCAAAAGGGAATAGTAAATCTTGGCAAGTTGCTGGCGGGTGCCAAACCAGATCAATTTGGTCTTAGTTGGGTTTAAGGAGAGCGGGTTTGAAGACATCCATGCGTGAAGGTCCTAAGAAAGAGCATCAATGCGAGCAATAAGGGAGAGCTGGGCAGTTGGGGAGCCATGAACATATGCCTGAACGTCATCAGCATAGAGGTGGCCAGTAGCTAGGTGTTTTGCTAAAAGAGAGGAGATGTCTGCTGTATAAAGAAGATAGAGGAGAAGACCAAGTACTGATCCCTATGATCAGATATAAGCTTATTGGAAAATTAACCTCGAGAATAGAAAAGAAATAGATTTGAGCGAAGCGGTAAATAAATTACCCAAACTGCAGTTTATTCATTTGTACAATGTTTAAAATCCAGAGCAACCTAACACATATTCTCAACTATATCTCACCTCACCTCAACCTCATCTGATCATACTATGGCAAAACAGACCAGTCGATACTTACCATGCATCCTTTTGGTACGTCGTATTCAAGTACTTTGGTGTCTTTAAGAGTTGCATGTGGTACTAAGAACGGTATTACAGTTCGTCGTCTCATGATTTCCAGGATCACAGCTTCCGTATAGGGTAGACGTGGTTTATCATCGAGTGACGGAAGTCTGTCTCCTGGCACCATCTCATCGATCTCCTTCTGAAAGCGGTCCTGGACTTCGGGATGGTTGGCCAGTTCCGCCATTGCCCACTCCAACGTTGTCGACACAGTATCTGTACTAGCGAAACACAGATCTCGCAGCACGTAGAGTAGGTCCTGGTGGTCATATTTGGTGCCCTCAATTTCCAGAAATCTCCCAACGAACGTAGCCTCGGAACTGTTGGATTTGTTGAACTCTATCCCCGATTCTATTGCGTTCAACATCCTCTCACTTGACGTTCGCAAGGCGTCCATTCTCTTCGCAAACATTGGCAGAAAACGAACAAATGGAGCCATGTTGACTGTGAAATCTACGTTTGCAACGCACTCTGCGGAACTCCTAACGATTGTAGAATGTTCCTTCGGCAAAGAGAGTATAAAGGTTTTGCCAAACAGAATGCTTAGGATGACATTTGATGTGGAGAGGGTGAGCAGCCATTTTGGATCTAAGGGAAGGCTATCTTGTTTCAGAATCTCGTCATTCATTGACTCCACTTCTTGCAGAATTCGTGTCTCAGATACACTCTGGACACCAAATCCAAACTCCTTGAGGATGGATAGGGATAGCTTATGGTATTTCTTATACGCATGGTTGTATCGACTGTTAATTATACCTATCAGAGCCAAATTAAAATTTATAACAGAGTTTGGTTAATAGTAATTGGTCTTAATTTTGTATAAGGCTATCATGCAGTTCACTGTATTAAGAATACTACGCAATGCCATCTAGTAATGCCTTATTATTTGCAAGGCACATAATGGCCTAAAACAAATTGCTATAAAAAAATTACTTACTTACTTACTTACTTACATGCTCACATACATATTGCATACGCACGTACATAAATAGCCTACAATTATAGTTACTTCTATTATTCCGGTGTCTAGTGCCTAATGTGTCAACCAATGGCTCACCAAAACGACATGGCAATATCCAGGAGATACAACCAAAAGGCAGGGGCAGCCTATGGTGAATAAACAATTCTTGAGACTTGGACTCTATTCTAGAATCTGCGATTAGATTAGCAGGCAACGTGGACAGCTATTTGCTCCTACAAGAGGCTGCATAATGCACAGCCGCATTAAAAGGTGTTGGCGACGCCCATCTACCTTTTCACTTCCACAAATTTATATGGCAGTGTCCGATAACTTTCTTCTGCAACCAAAGCCACGTATATCTCGAATTTGCTCTTAAAGGTCTCTTATGCTCTGAGATTAGGCCTACTGACAACGGCAAGCAGTAAAAAAAATTTATGCTCAACGTTCGTGAATAAGTTGGTGCCCTAAAGCGCTTGGCTTTAGAAACTGTGAATTTACGATAACGTTTCCGAAAATACCACACGGTGACAAATGCAATGTACTGCCAAGCTCTTCACGTCCTCCGTGGAAATAGGTGTATGAGTCTCTTCTCAGGCAAGATTTCTGACCGTCTTTTCTCTGAGAGCTATCATGTCCAAATCTTCGCCAGATATTCTCGGAGTACTCTATCTAAAACCTTTCAATGAGATAATTAATCTCATTTTTAATCTCGCTACATTACATTTTAGAGCCCCTCTGAAGAGTGCCATTTGTAATTATTAAATTCGTTTATAATTTTTGGCAGCTGACACACCGCAACAAAGATAGAGTGCCAAAACACGTCTATCGTGTTTTGGCCTATCAACAAAGATAGAGTGCCAAAACACGATAGACGTGTTTTGGCACATTATTCTTTGCATAGGCTGCTCTAGACGTGTTTTGGCACGCTATCTTTGCTTAAGTGTGCATTCATTGGCACAGTCTCAGATGGCTGAAAACCTTTTATTCATGCCCTGGTTTTCAGTGATTTGACATTTTCTTCACCAAGAAGTCGTTTCCACCTATTGGGAGATTTTAAAAGGGCGCTGTGTTAATAATTATTCTGCAATTGTATTTCTAATTTTATGGTCCAAATTTCAACGAAATTTAGAGTTATTAGCCTTTAAATTTGAATCCTAATTTTAATTCTAAATATGATTAAACTGAATATCAGTTTTCCTTTAATGGCAACACGCTAGGCCTAAGCATAAATATGGCTTCAAAAGCCACTACATAGGTTACGCAATGTTGAAATTCAAGAGCGTTGGTGAAAACGGATGAACTGACCTCTCAGCTCGGGGTTCATTAATTTTTCCTCAGTCCATTGAGAATTTCTGTCGGCGAACGCCTCCGAATGTCTGACAAATGCATCGAAAATCGCGTCGTAGCCATTCAGAACCACCACCATGCTGAAGACATAACAAAGGGAATGGCAGTGTAAGATTAGAAGAAAGGGAGTGTTATGATAATGATTGTTAGGTTGATTATTATTAAGCCATCTTTAGCGCACTTGTGAGACACATACAAACAGTCACGCATAGACTTGTACAAACATATACATACGCACCTGCATCAGTGTGATTCTCCTTACAGATTTTATTTTAGTTATAGTTACAGTTATAGTTAATGGCTTTTTATTTTAGTTATAGTTATAGTTATAGTTAGTATTATTTTTTAGTTATAGTTATAGTTATAGTTAATGGATTTTTATTTTAGTTAATTTTAGTCACTACTTATAGTTACAATAGTTAAGGCTATAAGCAAAATTGTGCGTATTAACACGCTGTTTCATAATTTGCTCAGAGATTTGAAAGCCTTTGAAGCATGGGTGCATTTAGCTTCATGAATACACGAGTTCCAAAGTAACTGACAAATTGCATAATATAAATATCGCATTTTTTGTTCTCATTTATGTCGAATCGTCCTTATTGCACTTTCTATTTTTATTTTTTGTATTAACGAAAATAAAGATGAATTTTCGTTATTGTTATTTTCGTTATAGTTATAGTTATAGTTAATGATATTTTTTAGTTATAGTTATAGTTATAGTTAACGAAATCATTTTATTTTCGTTAACGAACATTTTCGTTATCGTTATCGTTAACGAGAATCACACTGACCTGCATACACATAATCACAAACATGTAATAATATGTAGGCCTACAATTTATTCCCAGATCATTATATAAAAATATTTACTGGTTTATTCTAAGACTTTCTAATGAACTTGAATTATTCATTATCACTCATGTTAGCATTTCTGCGTTTTTGTCAGACTGTTTTTCTCAATAAACGAATATATATATATATATATATATATATATATAAACATGATGCGTTGTGAAAAGACACTGCCAGCAGAAGTTATAAATTTAAACTACACTATGACGTTGGTGATTGGTGTGGTGTGCGTGATGCTTGGTGTGTAGATTGTGGTGGTTGTGGTGGTAATGATGGTGGTGCTGGTCATGGTGGTGGTTATGGTGATGGTGGTGACTATGGTGATGGTAGTGGTGGAAGTGGTGAAGGACCGTGTGGTGCATATGACGATACGATCATAACGATGAGGATGACCAAGACGATTATGATCATCACCTGATAAGAATCATGTCTGCTTGATTGAAGTGATGATCACGAGAAGCAAGGCAACGAGCAAACATGTTGACGTAAAATTTGATCATTACACAAGAGAAAAAGCTTGTTTCCTACCTTTTTCCGATTGTAAGGGAGAAGACAGGTCCAAGCTTTTCCGCCGATCTCATGAAGTGTTCTGGAAGCAACGCCATTCCCTCTCGAAAAATTGCGCCGAAAACTGGTAGAAGTGGAATCGATGGTGGATATCGCTTTCCATCATCTTTGACTCCGCTCTGCTTGAATCGACGCAGGAGAAGCAAAGCTGCAACGACTGCAAAGGATGCTGCAAATACCTGAACCTCTCCACTATCGAACATCTGTGTAGAATAAACATACTTTTCGCGGATAAGTCGTCTTCCGCATTTAAACTAGGGCCTATCCATAATTGTGCTTGATCTATGCACGTGCCGTGGGTCATCCACATGTATTGATACATGGGCAAAGAATGGCACGGTAATGCAATGTGCGGTAATTGGGGTAAAGTCAGGTATGTTTGGGGAAAGGAATAGAAGGAATCACAACACAACGTAATAATTAATTTGTAATTGTAAGCACCACTCAAAAAGGTCAGTGACAAATAGGAAACTGTTCAGGCGCTTGCGGGACTCTTGAGAGGAGATAGACTAAGGACTGCTATCTTTAGGTCCTCAGAAAGATAATTCCAGCTGGACGTAGTGCTGAACATTGAACAAGCAACATATAGGTCATGCAAACAAAATGAATATTACTGTACATAATGTAAATGTAATTATATAATAATAACTGTACATAATATAGATGTAATTACATATAATTATGTTTAGTTAAAGACTATTCTAAGCTGGTTATTACAGACGATGACAAGGACTACGGTGGAACATGAAAGGGTTCTGTTGCCCTATGGCAACAGAGCCCTGATACTATACAGAGTCTGTAGGGTATCAGATTCGTCATTTTGTTCTGTACGTTTTGTCAGTCCTTCGGTAAGCTATCAGTCTGGTCCAATTGTAATTGTAATTAAACACTTAGATAGCGCCACTTCAAAAGGAAAATCGTCAACTTGCTTACGCAATAACCTTACCCTTATTTCTAGATTCTATTGCTGACTTGATTTAAACCGAGCTTCACAAACGGATTACGAGTTTTGACTAAGAATTCAATTGAAGTTTCGTTGTTTGATGAATAATTATTTATTGTGCATTAAAGGTATGGCGCTATAGAAGTCACTAGTCATTGTAAGCGTTAGCATCACCGCTATGCGTCATCAGATTATCGCAGTCATTGACAGTGTGACACAAGAGGAAGAACAGAAAAAGATCGAGCGTCTATGAATCTAATCAAAGAATAATCTAATCAAAGAATAATCTAATCAAAGAATAATCTAATCAAAGAATAATCTAATCAAAGAATAATCTAATCAAAGAATAATCTAATCAAAGAATAATCTAATCAAAGAATAATCTAATCAAAGAATAATCTAATCAAAGAATAATCTAATCAAAGAATAATCTAATCAAAGAATAATCTAATCAAAGAATAATCTAATCAAAGAATAATCTAATCAAAGAATAATCTAATCAAAGAATAATCTAATCAAAGAATAATCTAATCAAAGAGTAATCTAATCAAAGAATAATCTAATCAAAGAATAATCTAATCAAAGAATAATCTAATCAAAGAATAATCTAATCAAAGAATAATCTAATCAAAGAATAATCTAATCAAAGAATAATCTAATCAAAGAATAATCTATGGCATGAAGTGCTAGCGACATAGAACGAGAATTCGTGACTTGAGGCTTTAATATTCGTAAATATTCGTTAATATCAAGGCATTTTTAATGTTCGCAAATATTCGTAAATATTCGTTGATGACGTCACTGTTTTGGTTTGTTTAAGAACTAATCTAAGGCAGCTCAAGCAGGCACTCAGTCATCGCAATTACTATTTATTGTTTGAACTTTGAGGAACGTTGTGCGTGAAAAGGCGTGAAAATGGCACTGAATCTTGTGCAATTAATCCAGAATTATGAAGAATTAAGAATGAAAAGAAATAAAAAGATTTAATATTCGTTGACCAGCTTTAATATTCGTGAATATTCGTCAATTTCTACAAATCTTAATATTCGTAATATGCGCATACTCGTTCTATGGCTAGCGATAGCATTTCGTTAGCATCGGTATAGAAGATTCGCTTGAGGGCGCCTGCGGCTAAGAAATTTCTTTCCGGCTGGCAACGAATTGGATGTCGTTTCTTTTCAAAAATATTTTTAAAATTTAAAATAGCGAAACAATATGCCAGAAATTCTTTTTCGCATGTTACAAGCCTTATAGAATGATTTGCACGTTGGGACAGTAGACACTCTCACAGCTTTTCAGAAGCACGTAAGCTATTAAGCATTCCAGGTTGAGTTGCAGTTATGTCGCGTTTTACAATGTCCTGTAACCCGATTTCTGTGTTGACAGTTCAACATGGTAGCCACCTTCAGACTACGGTCCGAAGTCGATACTCGTTACATTATTTCCATTTAGTCAGCCAGCAAGTCCTGCAAGTTTTATGATTAAAAAAAAGACCAAGCCTACAACTATTTATTCTACGTTGTCACGCAGTTGAAAGTTTTTCTGATTGAAATCGGGAGATAAAAAATCGGAATGGCGTTCTAAGGATCCAAAAGCCAGAGAGATTACACAAACAGACAAATAACAGACTGGAGCGTCAAAATCTGGGACACGTCTTCGACTCTGACACTTCATAATATCGAATAACATTATGTTGTTCGCCTATATTCTATAGGTACATAGGTTACCTCAGGAATATAAACAATAATTAAAACGAGCAAAACAACGTCTGGAAGGGCACCTATTAATATTGCTATTGGCCTAACATGACGATTTTTATACGAATATTCATAAATCTCAAGTAAATATGACTGAATACATCGCGAATATGTTCTAGTCGCAGTGCGGTTTTTGTAAGATGACGTGAACAAGTAAGCATTTAATCTCTTTCAGAAACTTTCGATAGAAAATTCCAGAAGACGGAATTGGACGTGTAGTGCATTCCAGACCGTAGGGCCAGATGCAGCGAATGTTCTTCTAGGCGTCACAGTGCCCTTTCCAGAGCATAAGTTACTAAGTCATAGCTCTTTCCCAAGCGCAATCGAGATCGACCAGAAGCTGATGATGTTGGCACACGGTCTTTAGCCAAGTATGATGGCGTTCTCCCGTGTAGACACTTGAAAACAAGTGTCGTTATCCTGGAGGCAACCCTTTTGCGAACGGGCAGCCAGTGGATACATTAAATAAAAGAGTTATATGCCGCACGATACCACAGTGTGATTCTCCTTACAGATTTTTATTTAGTTATAGTTACAGTTATAGTTAGTATTATTTTTTTAGTTATAGTTATAGTTATAGTTAATGGATTTTTATTTTAGTTAATTTTAGTTACTACTTAGCTACAATAATTAGGCCTAAGGCTATTAGTAAAATTGTGCGTATGAACACGCTTATTCACAATTTGCTCAGAGCCTTCAAAGCCTTTGAAGCATGGGTGCATTTAGCTTCATGAATACACGAGTTTCCAAAGTAACTGACAAATTGCATAATAAAAATATCGCATTTTTGGATTCTCATTTATGTCGAATAATCCATATTGCACTTCCTATTTTTATTTTTTGTATTATCGAAAATAAGGATGAATTTTCGTTATTGTTATTTTCGTTATAGTTATAGTTAATGATAATTTTAGTTATAGTTATAGTTATCGTTAACGAAATTATTTTATTTTCGTTAACGAACATTTTCCTTATCGTTATCGTTAACGAGAATCACACTGCGATACCAACCGTGTTATGACTTAGAAGAGTGTGTTCTATTCACCGATTTCTTACTAAAACAAGAGATGTTTTTGAAATGCTCCCTTTTAATCTCATATCTTATTAAGGTCTTCTTAATCCATGCATCTGAAATATAATTGTGAGTTTAGCAACTCACTACATTCTGTTGACGCTAATTCAATTCAATTCAATCGAATTTATTGAACCAGTTCATTACAAAATCAGAACAGTACAATCATAACAATAAGCAAGTAGATCAGTTAATGTGCTATTCAATATTTGTATTATTCTACTTGTTTAACCAAAATAAAATTTATAGTGATTGCACTTCTAGATGAAAGTACATTAGGCCTATATCATTAGGAACAAAGGGCACTCCTAGAAGGGATAGACTCCCGCTGGTTAGGGGCCCGGTTGATTAAGCTTGTGGCAGATGGCTTGATGGTAGATTATAAAGATGAAATGCAATAAATGCCATGTGTGAAGGTGTGATAAAGGCTAAGTGATAATAAAAAACCTTAGTGTCTAATCACGAGAATATAGCACACTGAGTATTACTGACCTGATCATGGCTTGGTTTTATAAGCATAATTGTCTATTTGCAAATATAATAAACGGTTAAACTGGAATCCTTACCTTATTGTGTATTGTTCAGAGCTCAACCGATGTGCTCGTCTTAACTATGTCTGCTCAAATTTAAAGTGACTACGCAGTTTCATATAGGCAACTAAGGAGACAGCAAGACGAAGTCCAAGGCCGTAGCCTAAGAAATATAGGCTATTTAATGGCTAAAATCGAGGTCAAAAACTAGCGACTGATAGGTGAATTCATTACAGATGATCTTATTTTCTTTCCACTCGACTTTGCATTCATATGCGTCTAGTCACCTATTTTTATATGCAAATTTAGTTCTCATTTGTGCATTAAAGTTTACAGGTCTCAGCTTCATAGTTTACATCCAGTTCAACGCTTTGGCACCGTTGTACAACTCTGTTTCAGCTTGCTTGATTCACATATTATAGCGTATTATCATATTTAGCCAGCTAGCAAACCCTGCAAGTTTTATGATAAAAAGAGCAAGCCTGCAACTATTTATTCAGCGATGTCACAGGGTAAAGTGTTTCTGTCTAAAATCGGTAGCTGAAAAAATCGGAATGACAAATCTGTGGATCCAAAATTCAATCAGGTTGAAAAAAAACAGATACATGACAGACTTCAGCGTCAAAATCTGGGACACTCTTAGACTCTGACACTGTATTTAAAAATCGCTTATATTCGTTAATCGCTTAAGATGTAAACGATCAACCCACATGTGAGACACTGCGAACCAGAAGGCACTATGGACTCGGTACAGAGAGGTCAAGGTATTCCTTATGAACTGATAAGATAAATTTCGACAGTGAGGCTAAGAAAATTAAAGCACAGCAATCTCTGAAAACAACCATCCTCGCTGCATTTTCTAACCACAAATGTAACAACTATCAACATCACAAACCACATTTATTCATGTATAAAATTAAATATACGCCAATGGTATCAAGTCCTTGCCTTTCGAGACCGCTAGAGCAGCCGTTACTGCTTTCGTCATTTGTCAAGTGGACCGCTGTAACAGTTTGCTGGTTGGCGCACCTGGGTATCTCTTGGATGGACTCCGGTCGGTGCTTAACGCTGCCGCGAAGCTCATCTGTAACGGGAGGAAATACGATCACGTCACGCCACTTCTTAGCAACGTCTTGCACTCGCTGCCTGTCCCGTTCCGCATCGAATTCAAGCTTGAAGTGGAGCTATATAAATGTACGATTGTATCATGCTTATCGAATGATTTTCCGACTTTTGCTATCGCCTTTTCAGGT
Source organism: Aporrectodea caliginosa (assembly GCA_020284085.1). Lineage (NCBI taxonomy): Eukaryota > Metazoa > Annelida > Clitellata > Crassiclitellata > Lumbricidae > Aporrectodea > Aporrectodea caliginosa. The sequence goes on along the minus strand of JACEVL010000482.1, from coordinate 1,391,399 downwards.
AATCAGGTAGGTTTATTAGTTACCTAACAATACACTGTGTCCACGATAAAGTAGACCACTAGACTTTGTGAAATATCTTGGTCAATTGTATTATTATAGGTACTAAATTTGGTGCACATGAACTTCAGTCTATTCTATCTACACCCTGCAAATTTTATTACAATTGATGCAACGGTTACAAGGATATACCCTTATGAAATTTGGTGGTTCAGGAACCAAGTTACCAACACGTAAAACGCATAGAATGACGTCATTTTTCTGGCTACCACAGGGATAGGCTGTTGTTTATAAGCGTCATTTTCGGAAACAGTTACACTACGAGACCTGTTTTACGTGACAGTAGTTGGTTGTAAAGAAATGGTTTTCAGTGCAGAGGACAAGATTTTAATCAAGGAGTTGAGAGAGACGAAGGGGTATGGCGTAAGGAGACTCATTACAGAATTTCCAATGAAAAATTGGTCCCTAGCTGGTGTCAGCAAGCTGTTAAAAAACAGATTGCCACAACCGGATCAGTTGCAAGGAAACCACGAATAGGGCGTTACGAACGCAAACAAATATCAATGCTGTCGAAGAACTGGTGCTGAGTCAGGATGATCAGCCGCGCACGCATCTGTCGGTGCGTTTTACGTGTTGGTAACTTGGTTCCTGAACCACCCAATTTCATAAGGGTATATCCTCGTAACCGCTACATCAATTGTAATCAAATTTGCAGGGTGTAGATAGAATAGACTGAAGTTCATGTGCACCAAATTTAGTACCTATTATACTACAATTGACCAAGATATTTAACAAAGTCTAGTGTTCTACTTTATCGTGGACACATGCAGTGTATATTGCATTTACACTAATTTAAATCTGATTGCATCTTTACCTGGCGGCTGACTATCCGCGCCTCAGATTCACATTTCGGTGTGACCTTGCGCGCGTTACAAAATTTTTTAATAATAATAATAATAAATTACCGCATACTGCATTGATCGCGCCGATTATTAGGCATTAGGGCGGCCCATAATATGGGCTCTATATTGGTCCAATATGGAAATATGGGTCCCACGTGGGCCCCGCTCCATGTTTACAAAGTTACAGAGGACAGACCGATGACAGTGAAATTCTAATGTTAATTTATGAAAGGTGGCAGACGAATTTGAGTGAGAAAAGGAATAAAACAAATTACAAGGTACTTCAACGTTGCTTTACACACACTGTCTACCGTCAGCGCAAAAGCCAGTGCTTAGAATTATGTAGCATGTACATTTTAAACAGGCGTTTGAAGAATAGGTGCAGGAAGACCGCTCTGGACAGGCATGCGAACCAGCGACCAGAAAACCCCGAACACCCGATTTATTCTGTTACTGGCACGAATACATCATCATCGCAAAAAGTAAATTAAGTGAGTATATCCTATATTTAACTTTCGGACTTTGACGATAGCAGCCCCGACCTACTAGGATCGTATAGGATAGCGGCCTGATGTTGAATGCAGGGAATATATATTCAATTCAAAACAATTATATAGCGTTTATCCCAGCATTTTTGGCAGCTAACCTACTGATTTGGACCGAAGTCAATGGGTTAAAATGTATATCTAGGCGATTTCATGTCAGAGCGATTATGGTTAGCGTGGCCCTCCTCTTTTATTCAGGATAGCCCAGATTTAGCAAATAGGTGTCCCTGTAATCGGGATTTTCATCCCTTAAGGGCCTTACATGATACCGTCTTGAAATAATGAACCTACTACTGTAAAATAACTTGATTGATGGCTATAATAAAGTTTGATTGATTTGATTGATTGCCACAGGCAACACTCGCTATTGGACGAGTTCCACTAACAGCTAACGACCTCTAAAGGTTGAGTTCAACCTAACCATACCTCTATCACATATCAGTTGTAATTAAATGGAAATCAGATTATGCCTACAAAATCTACATAGCAATAACAGCGTAATCTAGCTACACATAATGAAATGTAATGCTTAATATAATGCCTCTGAGTAGGCTTCTTGAAGAGGCGCTATATAAATTCTCGGAATGAATTCAATGTAAATCAGATGCAATGTGTCAACGTTAATCCGCCTACTCAGCCCTAATCGTAATCGTTATCGTAATTCCCAAACTTCTACAGTGTCCAAAGAAGTGAGGTCGTCGGAACCAGCTTAGCCTTGAGTTGGTTTCACTCGGGGAATCAGACGAACTTCGAAGTGCGAAGGAGCCATCGTAAATGAAGTGACCTCCTTCACATTGATCGCATCCTGGCCCTCTGGTGGTCGGATATCGAAACGCTGTACGAGACTTGTGAGGAAGAGGAAGACGCTCTGACGAGCTAGAATCTCTCCGATGCAAGAACGCTTTCCTAAAACAGAAGACAGTTTTGACCTCCATCAGGATAAAGTAATAATTGAAATTCTATGAATGTCGCCCTAGTGGCAGAGATTTAAATCGACACCAGCGCAGAAAATGTTTCGACATTTCTTCTTTACTTGAGTCCACTATCAAACTCGGCAATCGCTCTCTGACTATTATTATGAACGCAGCGCCTCAGTCAGGTACTTTTTAAGGGGCTACAGTTTAGTGTCCACATAACCTATATGTGTGTAAGTATATATATATATATAATTATATATACATATAATTATATATATATATTGGTCTACACACTTATATACTGTCGGTGGGAAGGTTAAAGGGCAAGGAGTAGAATTTGTAGTGGACAGCATTTCATAACCGTGACTGAATTTTACAGTTAGTTTTCAGTATTGCTCATTTAGATAAAAAAAAATGATAATAGAAATTTTTATGGCGAAAATTAGTATAAGAACAAGTCATAAGTTATAGTAAATCCAATTGGATATACCAGGTTCCATGTTGGCCTACTTCAGAGGACAAGCCCTAATCGTATTTAAATATTCTACGTGATCTGTTGTTGCAATTAAATACAGAAGTAGTCGCAATATTGCCAGGCAGAAACCGAACTCTTCTGTTGCGACTGGACTCACTCTGTAATGCTTCTGTCCATGTGGAACTGCGATTAAAATAATTTACGCATTTACTAGTGATCACTTAAGCATCAGAACTTCAGAAGCCATAACATACCCAATCCGAATGCAATGACTCTCTGACTACCGACGATCTTTTTGTCTGCATCCAGGAATCTTTCTGGTCTGAAGTTCTCTGGATCTTTCCAGAATTTCGGGTCCATGTGAGCGCTGTAGCCATTTGCTATAACCTAAACAAAAGATGGAATTTATAGCCAATAATAGTGTACAAATATTGAATCCAATGAGATCTCTAAGCCTATACATAAATAAACTTGAGCTAAGAATAACTTATGGTTGTCTGCACTTTAAAGACAAAGAATCAACTTTTTCAAGCTTTTGTTAAATCCGTGAAAAATTCCATTCGAAGTCGAATAATCCTTTAGTTCAACAAAATAATGGTTTTCATCTCAAGACTGTACTGCTTCATGCACTGCAATGCTTTATTTAATTTAATTGGTATTGACCTATCTATAGGGCCTACTTAATAAGTTTGGTTTATCTGCGCTCAGTTAATGGGCATTACCCATAATTCTGTGAATAGGCTACTATGCTTAAACTTCATCAGTGAATGCCACAAATGCAAGTGAAAGCACATGACAGGAGGCCAGTACCTTGGTTACAATCACTGGTTATTACTTCCCTATTCTAGGTAATAACCTCACACCAGACAACAATAATATACTAATATGCATGCCAGATGAATGGATGATAGGCCTAATCCGCTTCAAAAGATAAATGAGAATCTTCATAATTGAATGACGTTACTACTAGCTTCTGACACCGGATCCTGTCGTCACTTTTTGGGTCAATCAGATTTCGACGGCCTCAACCCAGCATTTTTTCGAGCACCTTCCTGCAGCAAAAAGTCTTCGCAGTGGGAGTCGGCGTCCATTGTAGGATCCAGGGTTCTCAACACGCTATATACCAACTTAAGACATATGTTTGACTTGATCTCATATCACCTCAACCTCAACCTCAACCTCAACTGACCAACACATACAAAACCGAATAGTCAATACTTACAAAGGTTCCTTTAGGCACGTCGTACTCCAGGACTTTGGTGTCTTTCAGAGTCGCATGAGGTATGAAAAACGGACCGAGAGTACGTCGTCTCATGATTTCCAGGATCACAGCTTCTGTGTATGGCATACGTGGTTTATCATCGAGTGACGGAAGTCTGTCTCCTGGCACCATCTCATCGATCTCCTTCTGAAAGCGACTCTGAATCTCGGAATGGTTGGCCAATTCCACCATTGCCCACTGCAACGTTGTCGACACGGTATCTGCGCTAGCGAAGCACAAATCGCGAAGGATATAAAGAAGGTCCCGTTGGTCACAATTGATACCCTCAATTTCCAGAAATCTCCCGACAAACGTGGGCTCAGAATTGTTGGATTTGACGAACTCTATCCCCACTTCGAGGGCATTCGTTAACGTCTTGCCGAGCTTTCGTAAATAGTCGATCTTCTTCCAAAACATTGGTAGAAACCGAACAATAATTATTGGGGCCATGTTGAGTGCCATATCCATGTTTTCCATGCACTCTTCTGAATTCTTAACGATTACAGAATGGTGCTTTGGTAAAGACTGTAAAAAGTTTTTGCCGAATAGAATGCTTATCATGACATTTGAAGTGGCGAAGCTGAATGGCCATTTTGGATGGAAAGGACGACCACTTTTATTCAGAATCTTTTCATTCATTGACTCCACTTCATGTAGAATTCGCGTCTCAGAGACGCTCTGGACACCAAATCCAAACTCCTTGAGGATGGACAGGGATAGCTTATGGTACATCTTAAACGCATCGTTGTAATGTGAGAAACCTATACCTAACAGTAAGATAAAAGAAATTACAAGAGAGCGAGATAAATAATTATTGTGACGCCATGGCTCAAAACCCGTCGCTTGTCGCTTTATATAATTATACTGAGCTAGAAGCTGAAATAGGCGAGAGGGGTCAACAATGTAGAATATTCTTCAATTCAGCAGTTGCCTGTGAATTTGCCATAACTTGCAAAGTAGTAATCCGATTTCGATGCCGTTTGTTTTATTCCATACAGAATGGTGCCCTTTATTGCACAGCAAAATTTCAGAATAATCAAATAATGGTTGCTGAGGCCTTTAACGACATGAATATTCCGAAACTTTTTATTCGATTTTTTCACTCTATACCAATGAAAGAATCAGACGCACATAACTTTAGTTAGAAAAAAGATATTTTCATTCTGTAAAAAGTATTTTGAAACAGACTAATTGTAGAATATGACTAAATAAAAAGGTCAGAAACCGACATGTGACGGGTTTTGACCCCTGGCGTCACAATTTATGACATCTTTCATAAACGTTCGCTTCGCAGTTATTAGAATATTACCCTGATTGAAATTAGAAGATATTGGTGGCAGAGGTTGGACTTACCTCTGAGCTCTGGGTTGAGAATGTTCTCTTCAGTCCAGAGAGGCGGTCTGTCTGCGAACGCTTCCGAATGTTTCACCATAGCATCAAAAATCGCTTCGTACCCATTCAGAACCACCACCAGGCTGTAGAATTACCAAGGGAGTAGCATCGTAAGATTAGCAGAACGAGAGCGTAATGATGATGATGATGATGATGATGATGATGATGATGATGATGATGATGATGATGATTTGCTAGGTCGATTTATTACATTGCCATGTTTGGCACATTTGTAAGCCACGTGAGTGCATTCATAATTATATTTACCTCTGCATTGATATGAACGGCGGTCGGCGGTCGTTACGTTCAGCAGACTGTGGAGACCTGTTGGACCGGCGCCTATTATATTCGACGTTGCGACTCAGCTTGCATTCGCTTTCCTTAAATCAATCTCCTGGAACAGTCTACCCTTAAACTTATGAAATGTTTCGTCACAGACAGATTAGGAAACGTTTTCAAGCCATCTTATGACGCACCTTTTCATATCCGCTTGCTTGTCATAGTTAAGTTGCGCTCATGTATACGGTTCTTAAAACGCGCTTATTGGGTAGCCTAACAACAAACAAGCAAGCCTACTCAAATACATACATTACGCCATCTGATGTTGCCTTGGGTATTAGACATCGACGTGATGGAGTTATTAAGCCTAATTACAATTGAGATGGTGGTGGTGTGGTTTTGTTGCATATATGACGATGGTGATCTTTGCGATATAGACGATGACGATTGTAATTACGTTTCTAACTGTCAGCATGATTGCGGTTATGACCACGAGAATGAACACAATGAGAAAAACGATTACCGTATACGTCAAATTAGGTTATTTCACAAGAGCTAATCGTTTCCTACCGTTTTCCAGTTGTAAAGGAGAAGACAGGTCCAAGTTTTTCCGCGGATTTCATAAAGTGTTCTGGAAGCACCGACATTCCTCCACGAAGCATTGCACCAAAAAGCGGTAAAACTGGAAGCGATGGTGGATATCGCATTCCATCATCTTTGACTCCGTTCTGTTTGATCCAACGAAGCAAAAGGAAGACAGCAATGACTGAAGCAGATGCAGCAAACACCTGAATCTCTCTTTGATCAAACATCTGTTGAGAAGCAACATGGTCCTACTATTATATATATATTATATACATTATATTATGTTTGTCATATAATATTGTTATGCGGTCCCACTTCATCAAGACAGTGATTCCAACTTGGTTTCGATAAATTTATATATTTCACAACTTAGAGTAGGCTACAGTTCAAATATACCTTTCCAGAAAAACGTCGGCGAACAGCAATTCTGGTGGTCCAGAAGTCAAACATCTTTCACAGTAATACAAAAGCAGCCCTGTTGGTCGCACAGGAGCTCGAAATACAGAGCCTTAACGAAGAAATGGATAGAAGTAGCTTTTAAGCAGTCTTCTAAACTAAAAACTGCAAACTTGAAACTTGGCTTTTCCATAACCCTAAACGCATCAAAAAGTCTCTTTTGATCAAAATACAATGCCAAGCGCTCTCATATTTCTTTTACATTTTCTAATGTAATTTTATGGGGCTACCAGATGGCCATGATTCTGACAAGAACTAGGCTTCACTCAAGCAAAACAGCCAAACCAGTCAACTAGAACATTGCTCGCAGTTCTTATAAAAACTAACATTTAAATACATAGTAGTCGTCTAATGGTAACATAGACATTTAAGAATATGTACGGTGTATAAAAATATAGGCCCTATATGTGTGAGTGTGCATGTGTGTGGGTGTGCATATGTGTGTGTGTGACAAGCATAATTAAACTGCAAAAGGTCGACTACTCTTCGTCTGTGCCATTATGTAATTCATCTGATTGTGAGCACATGACCCTGTGCTTTAAACTTGGTATTGGATCTTTGTTCAATTAAAGATTTTGTTTAATTTGAACTCATGCATGGAATAAATAAAGTCTTGATTCCTCAGGGTTATCATTTATCATCTAATCATCATTCTATGGTCACTCTAAGAACTAGAACTGTTCTGCGTGAAGTAGGCTAAGCTTTTTTGATGCTGAACCAATACACTTAATCTCTCTGTCTCTCCGGAGAAAGGCAAGTGGGCCATGCTCATGCTCATGTCACTCAACTTACACCACATCTTCGTCACTTATTTAACATGAAACTTCTCTCAACTCAGTCTTCCTCCGCCTTATCATTCAGCCATCCTTCCGTTATACCTCATCCTTGACATTTTGAAAACGCAAACTCAACTTTAGCTGTTTCGCCGATCTGGAAATACGACAATCACCTGATCCATCCTTGAACTTTATACAATATCTGCGCATGTCCTTCACTCAAGACTGGAAACAATCTTTTCCGATAAATTCCTGATTCCTCCTTTCGTCTTTACCTATCTCGTTGTTCCAATTCTAAACACCATCATCTCTAGCCATCTAATATAATAATGCTCTGCTTGACCCTAAGATTTACAATGCATCATTACAATTGTAATCGTTATTGCAATCCAGATAATAATTATTGGTCGTATAAAGTAAAACCGTATCGTCAACAACAATAATACTGCGTTAGTGAAACTCAGTTGAAGGTCATTGATATCAGAAGTTCGACTACCGCTTAGTGGAGCTTACCTTTATCATACTTATTTGGACGCACACTCTAAAACCCACGTTTTCACTTGATGTACTTTCTGTGCGATCCTTCTTATAAGTACACAGTTTGCTCACAAGGTGAATGATTTGTTCGTCTGCAAGTAGGGAATGCAAACCCGGGTTACCCGAACCCGGGTAACCCGGGTTACCCGGCTTTTTCCAAACCCGAAACCCGGGTTTGAACGCGATTGAAACCCGGGTTCGACGGGTTTGAAAATCGTAACTTTCACCGTCCTTCACGGTGTGAAACTCACAAATGCAGAGTAGGCTAATGGAAATATAACGATAATAGTGGTTGATAACGGGTTTACGTAATACAACTTCTAACTACTTATTAATCGGCTCATTCTATATCTTTATTGGTTACTTCGTATGAGTGTGGCTTCCCATTTCACACGACCAGTGACTAATGTTGAGTGTTTTGACACGTCGGCGTCGTAGCTTCGAATTCGTAAATAATAGCAGTAAACTGTTTTTATTTGAATTTAGTGATTTCAGACACAAATCCAAACAATGTCTACATCAGCAAAATAATGTAAAGGGTGATGTTTGGGATCATTTCGTTCACGATTCTGAGGGCCAGATCGACGGCTCAATGTCAGTAATGTAACTCGCAGCAAAAATTTCAACAAGAAATATGCATAGGCTATGCATCTCGGGTCCAAGCATAAGATAAACCTGCTGAAACACAAGGACGTTGATGACCTTGTGTTTTCTGACGAAGCCAATGACGGTAGGCCTCTTAGTCGGAAGTTAGTCCAAGCACAATCACAGGCAGCGATATGTCTCCAAAGCAGCATCTACTTTAGTAAGTTCTGGCTCTGCCAAACTGGGTTGCAGAGTAACGATGACTAAATTATCTTCTGAAAGCAAATGGGCAGGCACTGGAATGGCCTAAAGCTGAGATGTAGACGATTAAGCTGCCATTTGACAATTATTTTTATAGGCCTATGCAATGTTTCTTTCAGGCAGAACGCTCCGGAACGGCATTCCGTGAATTTTTTCAAGCTGCTAAAAATTATTTTATTTACTTACATTTTTAATAAAAAATTATTCAGTTAATTTAATTTAATTTCAGCGTTTTCAGTGTTTATTGGTATTCAAGATGCTATAAAATTAGAGGCTCAGGTTTAGGCCTTCGGAACCCTTGCAATGTCTTTCATAACTGTTCTGGAATTGTTCAGTTCCGGAACATTTTTTATTGAAAAACACTGCTTATATAAAAAATATCGCGATTATCCTAAAGTTCTCTTTTTATGCAAAATTCTTGACTGTTGGAGAACGTTGGACTTGTAGCTGCATACGACGACGTTTTTCGTACGCAAGAAATAGTGCAGTAATAATATTTATCATGCAAAATTTGTTAACCCGTCCAAACCCGGGTTACCCGGGTTACCCGGGTTACCCGGGTTTTCACGGCGGTCAAACCCGAAACCCGGGTTTCGAAAAACGACCCCGGGTTTGCATTCCCTATCTGCAAGCATAAAAATAGTCTGTTAAACGGTCGTACCTAATACCGTCACTACCCGAAAATCTACGTACCGTTAAGCGTCCTGTACTTCACATCGAGGAAGATAGGGTAATACTTTCTGACAGTCTACGAAAGATTGTGTTTACGAGAGAAGGACCTCGCGCGGATAAATTGAACTCCTCACTACGAACTTCATAGACTACGAGAAAGTGCCCTGTCGTGGCCTTCATTTCGAAAGCCGGATAAGCTACTAAAGACTTTGCTATTAAAATTTTGACCGGGCCTTGGTCGGGAGCGCCTCTGTGTTAGAGTAGTTATCTTGAAATGGCACAACTTAAATTTCATTGATAGATAAATAGATTCGTTTATGTGCTCCGCTTCCAGGTAAATATAATTATATTGATACTAAAATTCTGAACAGCTGCTTTTAACAATATAATCGATAAATCTACACCAACATATCTGTTGTTATTTTGAAATAAATATGATGCTCCATGTAATGTAAAATACTCCGTTTAAGGCAACTTCGACGAGTCGATTAAAGCAAAGTATAACAGTTATGTAACGCAACCGCGACAACTTGACTGATAGTGGAAACATCTAGACAAACCGAATCCGTCTGCAGAGGCAAAATGATTAGCATTTTTTTCTGTTTAGTCTTTTGAAATGAGTTCATAGATCGAGCGTTTTTGTCTTTTACAGATGAGACCATCTGTGAAGTCCATGAGTCGACTCTGTTAATCGTGGGGGAGGGAGACGCTCATTTTCTGCTCCTCCCCTTTAGCCAATCATAGACGACAGTAAAAACAAAGACTCCTACCGAATATGTATGTATATAATACATGTATGTATGCATGCATGTATGCCTGTATGCCTGTATATATTTCTGCATCGATGTATGTATGTATGTATGCATGCATGTATGTGTGATTTTTGTATGCATGTATGTATGTATGTATGTATGTGTGTGTATGTATGTATGCCTGTATGCAGTATGTATGCACGCATGCATGTATGTATGTATGTATGTATGTATGCATGCATGCATGTATGCATGTATGTATGTATGTATGTATGTATGTATGTATGTATGTATGTATGTATGTATGTATGTATGTATGTATGTATGTATGTATGTATGTATGTATGTATGTATGTATATTTATGAATGTATGTATGTATATATTTATGTATGTATGCATGTATGTATGTATGCATGCATGAATGCCTGTATGCATGTATGTATATTTGTATGTGGTTTTTGTATGTATGTATGTATGTATGTGTGTATGTATGTATGTATGCATTGCATGCATGCATGCATGCATGCATGTATGTATGTATGTATGTATGTATGTATGTATGTATGTATGTATGTATGTATGTATGTATGTATGTATGTATGTATGTATGTATATATGTATGTATGTCTGTATGCATGTATGTATGTATGTATGTCTGTATGTATGTCTGTATGTATGTATGTATTTGTGTAAATATGTATGTATACATGTATGTATGTGTGTATGGATGTATGTATATGCATGAACGGATGCATGCATAATAATTGCATATATATACATATATCAAAGTAGCCCTATTTGAGTGTGAAATCAGTAATCCTACCTAAAACTTGATGTGACAGGTTTATAAGTTCACGACTCGTAAATTACAGACTGCATGGCCTGAAGCTTGAAACCCAGACACGTTTTAGACCTTGAAACTTGATTTAAAATCGAAATAGCCTATATATCTTGCTCGTTTTGGGCGAGCCTTTAAGCGTGTAACCCATAACAGCTGTAAAGAAGA
>JACEVL010000482.1:1287500-1375000 GCA_020284085.1 Aporrectodea caliginosa | reverse complement strand
AATGGGTTGAGAGATATTTGAAATGGCGCCTTCTATTAGGACTGACACTAAGGGGTAATGGACTTGACAAATGACTGAGGACAATGGAGGTCATTTATTCGTACCCATCACCGTCAAATGCGTCAGGAACTGATGATGACGACGATGATTATGAACAAAAGGAGTGCCAGTCGGTTACCGTATTTTGGTGTCATGAACACTCTACTCAGTTCGCATCATTACGTGTCTATGGCGTACCACCAAGAAGATTCTCAGGACATTTTATTAGTCACAACGATTGATATTGGACAAAGATCTGTTTATCTGGTTGTACTTGTAAACCTATCGATGGTCGCCGTTTTCCGCATTCGAGTTTAATTCATCTTTTCGTTTATATTGAAACTAGCAGTTTTTACCCGGCGTTCGCCCGGGTTTTTCCCAGACGTAATATGTAACGGCTGCAAATAAAGGCTATTTACTTACTTACTATATTTGATGATAGGCCTATATCTGAACGGAAACGACATTTAGAGGTGAAAGTAGTTGTTTTGCCCGTGTACTGCACGGGTTATCTCTACGCTACCTTAGGCTATATAGGCTTATTATTTATTCCCCGGGCTAAATAATTATAATAGACTAAGCTCGGTCGTTTTTCTATAACCTATTTTCTATTATCGACGTAAGCTATTATTTGTTCCCCGGGCTAAATATAATAGACGAAGTTCGGCCGTTATTGCGATTATAATTTTTCGGAGCGACTCGCGTCTTTTAACGAAAGCGCCTGATTTGAAAATTAAGTATGTGTGACGTAAGATTACATAATTAGCATGCGTGACGTGGCCAAATGGCCATAGGCCTACCATGGCCTGTATAATTAAAATAAACTCGTCGAAACAGTTGGAAATAATGTAAAATGTCCATATATCGGCGTTTAAATAAAATTGCGAGCTGAAAATAGTCGCGTGGACCTAGACGTGGCGTCATAACGTTTCGTAAAATTTTGTAAATCGCTAAAGCGTTCCGTTTCGGAGCCTTTACATAAGGACAAACATACATACAAACAAACAAACAAACAGAAAAACGTAAACAGACTTCGGCTTATATTAATAGATAAAACGTTATTTAGACCTGCGAGGAGTGCCTCGAAAGTTTTTTCATAAGACTCCGTATAAAAAACTATAAATGCAAAGTTAAATACCTAATACCTTATCACTGAGCATCCCATCGCAACACATAGACTCACAGAGCCACCCGCATCACGTACCAAATGCTGTCAAATTCTCTATTTCTTCTTATTGGTGGTGCTTAAGCGATAAGCATTATAGTGATGAAGAAAATAGTATAATTTGATATTAAGCGTTACACATGTTCTACGACTTTATAACTCAGTGCCATTCCCTATGCGTCTCAGCTTCCTTAACCTCCCGCAAAGTCGACCCAGGTCAGCAAGACGACTGGCATCATTTGAATCTGACCCATTGGTCTTGAAACTTTAACAGGAGGTAAAATGGTTGGTGCAAGATGAAGTATCTTAGTCATTAGTCCTAAGAGCAGTCAAGTTTTGATCTGACACTCCCAATGTTTCATCCTGCGACTGAGAGGAGCGCACCAGGAGAGAAATGGAAAACAGAGAGCATGTCAGGAGTACAGAAGAGGTATACAGCTTAAATACAAGAATACTGAGTACGTGATATTTCGGAGAGGAGAGGAAGAGCGCAAGAGAGAGAGACAGACAGACAGAGACAGAGACAGAGACAGAGGCAGAGACAGAGAGACAGAGAGACAGAGAAAGAGACAGAGAGGGATACAGAGAAAGGCAGAGAAAGAGAGAGAGAGAGAGAGAGAGAGAGAGAGAGAGAGAGAGAGAGAGAGAGAGAGAGAGATGAGAAACAGATACAGAGACAGAGACAGAGAGAGAGAGACAGAAACAGAGACAGAGAAAGAGAGAGAGAGAGAGAGATACAGAGAGAGAGAGAGAGAGAGAGAGAGAGAGAGAGAGAGAGAGAGAGAGAGAGAGAGAGAGAGAGAGAGAGAGAGAGAGAGAGAGAGAGAGAGAGAGAGAGAGACAGAGACAGAGAGAGAGAGAGAGAGAGAGAGACAGAGAGACAGAGAGAGAGAGAGAGAGAGAGAGAGAGAGAGAGAGAGAGAGAGAGAGACTCAGATACCCATAAAATATAAAGAGGTCTCGAGACAACAAAAAGAGGCAACTGGCCTACTAATTAATAAGGAGGAACGTGTTGATAGGGAAGCTGGTTCCATAGTGCAGGGCCAATGAAAGCAAAGGCTCGAGATTTAGCCGTAGCAGTCCTCACTCGCGTAACAAAGAGATCATTTCGGTCAAGTGAGCGTAACGGGGGAAGAAAAGTGGCTGAGGTCGGCAGGCGGATAGGCACATAGATACTAGGGGCTCGGCCAGTTTACGACCGATTGTCCACTTCGAATTGTTCACTTCGGACTCGACAGGCGGCGGCATCAGTAACAAGCAGAAAGAAAACAAATATATCCACAACAGTTTTTCCAAAAGAGAAAATTAAAACATCCCTGTCAATAGCTTTATTCTCCAGTTCGTGGTAAAGATTTGGTAACACACTTGTAACCAAATGTAAGCATTTCCGGTGAAATGCATCAGATGCTGGATTGATTGTGCAAAAAAGAATGCTTACTTTGAGAATTCTTCACCAATTGATATTGGAGGGCAATTCTCCAATCCTTTTACACAGAAAAGGAGAGCTGCTTTGTTTATCATTTTATTGCCAAACCTTTCCTGACTGAGCTTGATTCTCAAAATCTTGAGCAGTGCATCGAACTCGAAACTAATTGCATGAGTCTGACACAGCATTACTTGACCAAAGGATTTGAGTGGAATGGAACTGTAGGGCCTACCCGGACTAAGCGCATATTTAGCCTACATCACTTCCGTTAAAACAGCAAAACAAAATAGGGAGTTTGGATTACTCTCTGACTGCTCCTGTCGTTTCATATCTACGGCACCAACCTAAGGATCTTTACCTCAGACAACGCTTCTCGGTAAAATCTATAAAGGGGATGAAACAAATGTGTTTCCAAAACTTTACCTTGCACCAGAAATTCTAAAAGTTTCAGCCATCCATTGAAGTCACACGAGCATAGACATGTCACTCTTAATGTTTTCCATTCAAATCAGAAGTCCCATCTTTAGCAGGTCGTACCCTGATTGACCCCAATCGCCACCTTTCATTTTCCTTCAATTCAAATATTTTCCACAGGTAAAACTCCTTTGTTTCAATCCCTCCCTAGTCTCTGCAGCGTCTCTTGTTCGATTCGACTTTTTTTGGTTTAATGACTTGTTGCAGCCAACTGACTATTGAATAGGATCCTACCTCATTCCATTCAATTTGTTTAATGCAGTGCAATATGGAGAGTGCATCCGCTACTACACCGGTGGAAGTCACAGCAACGAACTATCCACGGATCGATTCAGTCAACTGTGTCTTTCAAATGCGGTTGTCATCGCAAATTCATAGACGTCGTTCAAACGAACAAGCTTCCTTTTTGTTAGTGGCATCGATCCATAGGTCATGTTTATATAGTTGGGACTGACATGTAAGGGCTTGTGCTGGAGGAACCCGTGGCGACCGTTGAGTGTACTGGGATGTCTATTGTAGCTTATCATTTAGAGAATTGCCTAATGTATATCTCTAACGGAGCAGTAGAGGGAGGTAATTTCGGCAAACTTCTTATATTGCATTTTAATATCAAAATCTGAGGACGTCTTCAACAAGACCTCAGTGACATTTAAGGAACGAGTTATACACGCGGAGTTTTCAGGCGCTCTAATGAAATAAAAGTCTGAGAGTTTGGCTGATTTCTCATACTTTATTAGACGCGTGTTGAAGGCAGTTTCTTGCAGTGCAATGAAGACATCTCTAGAGACACTGATATTCCTGTTCCTGATGTTGACAATGATGTCGACCTGTTCGGGGTTGCAAGAGAAAACCTTCAAGAAGTCTGCGTTCGCTAACGGAACGACCGTGTGCGCCGTCGACTCACCTTCAAAGGTCGTTTCCATGGAAAACATATCCGCCATATTACCAGTCTCAGCAGCAGCCAAAGAATGCATTCCACCTTCAGTCTTGTGTTCCTATGAATGCCACAGGGACCAGAACTGTACCAGTTACAACTGCGACGACACAGGAAACGAATGCCAGCTCTTCTACTACACTCCAATCAACTTTAAGATCAGTACAACCTGCGAGTATTATCAGGTTATAATTTTACAATTTGCATATTATGGGCCCCGCTATAAAGAAAAATTAGAAGTCATGTTATGATAAATTGCAAGTAGGCCTACTAACAGATGAGTCTTAATATCAAACCTAAATCACATTTGTGACCCATCTGACAAAAAAACCAGGCTTTGGTCGCAACACATGCTAGCGAGATAATGGCAAAAATGTGATCAAACTCAATATTTTCAATTTTTAGTTTTTGACATAAAGAGATATATAAATAAATATTATTAAATATGTTTTAAACACTTTAAGACTAAAAGTTATGAAAAATATAATTTTTATTGGTGTTTTAGATGATTTTGTCGCAGCCATTGTTATAATAATTCAATGACTTTTCCACAAATTTGCCTTTTTGCCGCCTTTATTAGCCATGCTTGGCGTAAGACTAGCAGAGCAAACGTGGTATGCGTAGAAAGCCCAGACTTTCCTCTAGCCTATAGTGCAGCCTGTATAAGCTAGTTTATCTGTTTCAAGTTTCATTCAAATCTAATGTCACTAATAGCCAGATCATTTTAACACGTCACCATTCAGTATGGTTGGCCTAGCCTACTCGCCGATGAGATAACATTTCGGGCACAAAATGAATGGTAAATGAAGGCTGCTATTCATTGCTGCATTAAAATTGAGAACATATGTAGCATGAAACTTGCTGAAATGCTGCTCCGCATTTTTTGTTGCACCATTAAAATTCGCTTGCACATCGGACTTCAAAACCCAAAATAAAGATTAGATTAATCATGCTAGTGATTCCATAGCACAATGGACTTGAGTAACGACTTGCTCACTGAATTGTTTGCTGTGATATACAGACGAAGCTATTTGATGGAAATTGCAGAAGCCTGCCAGGTTAGTACACCTCGAAGCATTAAATTCTTAACCTTATAACGCCAATTGGTTATTCTCATTTTCACCACTTTCGCTGTATTAGCTCAATATACCTATTCAATACTATGTTGGCACCTAGATCACGACTAAAATTATCTTTCCAGATCACATTTACGTCGCTGTTTGAATATCAGTTTTCTTAAATTCAATTAGACTTACCCTTTAGGCACGGTCGCCTTTACTCATAGGCGACCATGGATGATGCCTTGTGCATTAGAGCTGTTGTGCCATAGAAATTTTGACGTGAGTTCTCATAATAGGCTCTGTATTTTATCGGTTTATATAACGACTTGTAGTTTATTCCTATTTGATAGGTGAACTTTAAGACAGTTTAAATTATATAAAAGAGATTTTTTTATATTTCAAACGGTCTAGATCTAATTAAAAAATCTCACCTGTTGTATTGCGTAGTCATGTCCAGAAGTTTGAAATCTGGTCTTTAGCTGTGGATGAGTTTTGTATGCATGGTCAGTTCGAATTATGTAGATAAAGTTTTCAAGGTTTCAACTGCAAGTACAACTCTTGTACTTTCAAGCCAGGTAGGTCAAGTGTTCGAGTGCCAACTCATATAAATGCCATGAGTATTATGGTACAATCTGCAGGCCTATGATAATTCTGATTAACACTGTAGCGGCACTGTGTGACTTCTCCACTTCACCACATCAGATTATATTAACTGACGCTGCTTTACATACACTACAGATGTGTCTAATACTTCCAACACTGCACCGTCCGCAATTCAGATGATTCGTGAGCAGTGTTGTTCTTTTCCGTTCTCCCTAAACGGATCCATCTACCTTACTTGCGTCTCAAGGTCGTCTAATACGGAGGAAAAGGGATGCTATTTGCCACAAAGGATCTGGATCAGGTGTCTTCCACCTGCAGGTAAACCGCGAGAAAACCTATCAACCCTACGAGGTTCATTTGCAATTTGCCTGGTGACAACAGCATGCATTGCAACAAGCTTCGTAATATTATGAGATTGTTAATATTAAATTGTTAATATTTAACTGAAGTTGCTTCAATATTGTATATTACAATTATACTTAATAATTTCGTCTATCTTCGAACATCGTTGATTCTATTCTCTCTAGTTTATCTAATGACTTACATAGCGCCGCTATCTTATTGCACAACACAACAATCGATGAATGAACCTCAAATGAAACCAGTCAAAATCAAAATCAGTTTGAGAAGCCCAGTCAGATCTGAAAGGGAGACCAGAAAGTGCAAGATACGTCTTGATAGTGATTGTAATTGTCATTTAACGAACAGTAAACTGGCATTTAAAGAATAATCCTCAGCTGCGCTTTTGACCCTTCAAAGCCAATTCTCTGTTTTGAATTTCAGAGGAAGGCATTAAAGTTCTGGTCTTTAAGTTTTCTTGGTTTTCCATTTCAAAGTTAAGCTTCCATCAAGTAGTCATGCTGCACAATGGTAGTTAGAACTTTTGAAGAAATACATAATTACAACATTGAGAGATACAACCAAGGTGCGATATGTATTTGGCAGAAGCACGAAAATGAAATAGGGGCCCTATAAACAAACACTGGTCATTCGTGAAATGTACTTTTAATGACAGAACTAGCGGAAGAAAAGTCTAACCATATACATTCGTGACTATGGACGCAAACAAACGTGTATTGAACAGTGTCTTGTTTGGTATCTGTAGATGTCACGGTGACAGCGCACTACACAAACGTAACCTTGGCTTCCGGAATCTTTAAGGTTCAGGTAATTAACGACTGGATCCTGATTCATCAGATGATTCCCGATGGTCGAAGGGTTTTCAAGAGCAGCTGGATCGAGTACCGCAACGGATTTGGGGATCCGACCGACAACTACTGGATAGGGAACGAACAAATCCACCAACTGACTTCCGCCGGTTATCAAAAGCTGAGGGTCGAGATGCAATCGCTTAATACGTCGAAGTGGTATTCAGCCGAGTACGATTCTTTTGAACTGAGCAATGAAACCAAATGGTATACGTTGAACGTGTCCGGTTACTATGGAGACGCAGGTGACGGCTTTAACGTTGGCAGATACTCGGGCTATATCTCCAACGGAATGAAGTTTTCAACCTTCGACAAGGACAATGATCTTTTAGTTAACAATACGTGTTCCACCATCAGCGGCTGGTGGTATAACAGATGCAGTTCCTCGGTACAAACAAGCTATAATAAAAGTTTGTGGGGTACCTTGGAGACGGCCGGATTGGCGCCTTCTCCCTTTATAAATAGCAGCAGAATGATGATCAGACCTAGAACATGAATGAAAACAATTAACTGTTTTATTGATTCACATACAATTTCTACTTCAGACAATATTACATAATGTGAATATAAACTCGATGGCTTCAATGAGGCAACTGAAGAAGGATACAATCTCGCTGCATAATCGATTGCTCCATTGTTGAATAAATGTGTGTAGATGGTTTCAATTTGCTCTAAAATATACAAGTGCCGACGTGTTAATTTGGAATGTGTATTGTGTAAGCATTTTGGACTAGTTTAGAGATGGTCGTGAGAGGTCCACCATTTGGGAGGATTCATTATGTAATACCATGTTGCCGGGAAGAAGTTGTATTTGGTTTCAAGAACATCTCATTACAGCCCATAATTGACTGTCTGAAGTCCAGTTGATAAACTAATGAGAAATTGAGCCAAATGTCATTGAGAGTTGAAATATCTATCTGGTGATACAAGATGTAGTTTTTGACAGAAATAAGCATTCCGTAGACGTAGAGAATGGAAATTAAGGTGGTGAAAATTGATAGCATTAAAACTGGTAGAACAGGGGTACCTGGAAATAATTAGGGGCTTAGATATCAATTAGTGACTTATATCGCACCGGTGTGCAGTGCATAAGTTCACCCACAGATATAGTGCCAGAACCAAACTGTGGCAACATTAATATACAGAAGATCATTCCTCTAAGCAAGAGATGCAGCCTTAGCAATGGAGCCAAGATCTAAATGTCAAAAGCGACTCGGCAGCATACAGAGAGGTAGTTCTAAAATCCAAGTCCAACAACAGAAAAGTTCATTCACCAAGAACAATTCTGGTGCTAGATACTATCACAGAAAGGTAATCAGCTGATATGTGGAATAGCTTAATCATAGTTGACACATGACACCATGTAAAGTGTTCCTGGACATTGTTCCGTCGAAATCTAGATGGAATTTGCCTCAGGAACTCAGGAACAGTATCGGAAAGAGACTAACGCCAAAATGTTTGAATAAAAGACAATAATCAATAGGTCAATGCGAAAATAGATAATTACGCTCATGATAAAAAAACCAAATTAACAACTCTTAAATGGCCGTTAATGACAACATGCTAATTTAAAAAGTGTAAAATACTATTTAACTAGCAGAAATTTGAACCAAAATCACAAAAATTCCTATATGCAGCACAGTGGCATATCCCACTTTCATAATAATTGTGTAGCGCATTAGCGCATTAAAATATGCTTTCCTATAATTATGTCCGTATTCATTTATGTATTTATTCGTGTACTTATGCGCATGTATTTGTGTATGTAAAACATACGCATGCATGTGTTATATATATGAATGCATGCAATAATGCATGCATGCATCGAGTATAGTTGCAAATAAAGTCCCGTTGAAACTGGTTCCAATGTGAACGACTTCAATCCTCGTTGTTCAACCACGCCATCCCCACATGGAAAACGAACATGAACAATTGGATCCTCTAAAGATCGCCGTAGATTAGATATAGGACTACATCTGCCTGCTAACTAACACGTTCTGAGCAAGACAGGCACTTAGTTCGATACATGAAGCGTAATGTGAGAAAAGACCGGACATTGAGTTGGTAGTTCGACAGGAACAGCAGCCAAACGCTGGGTATAGATGGCCCCCAATTTAAACAAATATATATTACCTAAAGCCTCATGATTTTTATATTTTACTTTTATAGATTTTTCATTTACAACTGTAAAATGATTCCCTGGAAGCGAATCAATATTTTTCGCATCTCTTTAACACTAGAAGTACCGAGAAATCGAACTTCCTAGAAGCACCAAGGGGGTCATTTTGACCCCAAATAATTTATAATGCAAAGTCAATTGCAAATTCAATGAAATTGACTATCAACTTTATTAACATAAATTACATGAGCATAAAACAAGTGTAATAAGTAAGTTGGAATAGAATAATAGGAGATTCCTCTCACCAGATCTCCTATCCTCTCGCCAGATCTCCTCCGCTCTCACTAAATCTATTATCCACTCACCAGATATCCTATCATCTCACCAAATTTCCTATCCTCTCACCAGATCTCACCCTATCTTCTCGCAAAATCCCCTATCCTCTCACCAGATTTCATATCCTCTCACCAGACCTCACCCTATCTTCTCATCAAATCTCTTATCCTCTCACCAGATCTTCTCTCCTCTCGCCAGATCTTCTATCTTCTCATCAGATCTCCTCTCCTTTCACCAGTAACTCTCCTATCTTATCACCAGATCTCCTATCCTCTGACCAGATCTCCTCTCCTCTGACCAGATATTCCTTCCTCTCACCAGATCTTCTTTCCTTTTCCCAAATATCGTCTTCTCTCACCAGATCTCTGTCCTCTCACCAGATCTACTCTGCTCTCACCAGATCTCTCTCCACTCACCAGATCTCCTCTCCTCTCACCAGATATCCTCTCACCAAGTCATCCTTCTTCTCGCCAGATCGCCTATCTTCTCACTTGATCTCCTCTCCTCTCACCAGATCTATTACCCTCTCACCAGATCTCCTACCCATTCATTAGATCTCTCCTCTGAGCACATCTTTTTTCTCCCACTAGATATCCTCTCCTCTCACCAGATATCCTCTTCTCTCCCCAGATATCCTCTTCTCTCACCAGATCTGTTCTTTTCTCACCAGATCTCATCTCACAAGATCTCCTTTCCTCTAACCAGATCTCCGCTCCTCTCATAAAATCATCCTTCTCGCCAGATCTCCTATGAGTCCTATCCTCTCACTTGATCTCCTCTCGCCAGATATACTATCCTCTGGCCAGATCTCTCCTCTGACCAGATCTACTTTCCTCTCACCAGATCTCATCTTCTATCCCCATATCTTCTTTCCCATCGCCAAATGTCCTCTCATATAGCCAGATCTCTAATTCTCTCGCCAGATCTCCTATCCTCTCACCTGATCTCCTCTTCTCTCACCTGATCTCCTCTTCTCTCACCAGACCTCATCTCCTCTCGACAGATCTCCTATCCTCTCACCAGAGCTCCTATCCTCTCATCTCGTCTTCTCTCCTCTGACCAGATCTTCTTTCCTTTCATCAGATCGCCTCTCCTCTCACCAAATCTCCTCTTCTCTCACCAGATCTGATCCTATCCTCTCACCAGATCTCCTCTCTTCTCACATTTATTACGTAATTAGCTTTGATATATAATATTATTGAATAAAAACAAGAAATGCGTAAGCCTGATATGCAAGTTCTGATACAGGGGTCAGATTGACCCCTTGGTGCTTAAAGGTAGAACAACAAAAATCTCAGAAATTGTGAATCCCCCAGTTCAAATTTTGGCAGAGGGTATACCCTACGAAGTTAGGAAAAGTCATGAAATTACAGGACTCTGGCTATATCTGGGGCGGAGGTGCGTTCCGCTAAAAACCAAAGGGGTCAGATTGACCCCTTCGGTGCTTCTAGTGTTAAAGTCAGGTACATCGATTATTACCAATTTATGTTGTGGAAATTTTACTTATGGCAGTTTGAGAGGCACGTAAATAGTTGCTATAGTCATAAACATCCGCGACTCCTAGGCAATGCGACTGAGGGTTGTAGTCATGATCTTTAACTCACAAATTCTCAAAAATGGCCACAAGAAATATGATTGTTATTCTTGCTGGAAATTGTCACAAAAAAAGACTACCGGTACTCTTTGTGATAGAAAACGAGGTCTTCACCTAATTAATCAGCAAGTACAGCCCTATATATAACAAACTATCAGTTTTTATTTTTCCGATTTGTGTGGTTTTCTGAAGCTCTGTCACACTTGTTACTTGTCTCTGCATCTGGTAATATGCACATTAATATTCAGATACATTTTTAAGTCTCACCGCCTTTCCTCGCCGGAAAAGATGTTACTAAAGCAGTTCTGTAGCAACTTCCATATTATGGCAGTTGCTATGGAACTGCTTTAGTAACATAACCAAACAAATCATTCACAAGATGCAATTAGTCAATACGCAATCAAAACAATTGCGCTACGGTACGGTGATCCTGAACGCCGCAGTTCATTGTGAAGAATTGAAAATTGATCATAGGACAGCCCGCTTTGCATTCGCTCGAATTTCCTCTTATATTTCGTTATTGATGGATGGCATACTTTTCTTTCTGGCAATCTCATTATCGGTCGATGCCCCATTGTAATGTGTAAGCAGTTAAACAGATTTAAAGTGTCTTTGTTACAGAGCGCGGTATTTCATCTCTGAGACGACAACCACTACAGGAACAAGTATTATTGTTGTTCCTATCCTGCAAGTGTGCCCACGTGAAGACAATGTAGGAGGCATGTCCATGAATGGGACCTAAGACCTATAGAACCTACACGGGTCTCATCTTATGCCCATAGAAATGCTGGCAGGGAGGGATGTAGCCATAGAATCGTGCAACTCAGCATGTCACTCTCGCCACAACGAATTTTCCAGTAGGTCTTCGCGTGTATAAATCTAAGAAATTACAGTTAAAAATACACACGATTCGGATTAAGTCACCAAAGTTTCCAGTTAGTTTATAATTAAATTCAAACGAGGTTAGTCCTTATCTATCCACCTACTTTGGATATATGCAATGAACTCACTGCGTCACTATAATATCAGTGTCGCTACATGGTGTCAAATGAAGATCTCTGGGTATAGCCTAACTGATTTGGCAGCCTTCCTTGTTCGACAAAATTTAAATATCAAATGAACTGGAACAACATTAGCAGAGCTAGCCTATCGCAGCGGTGCCTATTGTACAAAAATCAACAGATGGCGCAAAGAGAATTGCTCCTGTTCAACCGTTTCGTCCCGCTTAAAATTGTTATTTCTTTTCCTTATATTTTGACCCACTTGGGTATCTTAAAGTAGAGATTGGTGACTTTACTATCTCCTTTAAATGAGGATTTAATTTAATTTTATATATGGTGATTTCAGCAGTGATCGCTTAAGAACAAAGGATCTAACCTTGGCTTAATTTTTATTAAATATATTCAACCGCTTTATCCTCTAAATGCTCAGTCTCGCATCAAAGACTTACATGAAATTTTAAATCGATGAAATAGTCACCAATGCCAGTGCAATTACTTTCAATTGATGATTCTTCGTGATTAGTAACAATTGAAGTCTTACCATTCTCCAACAATTATTGTTCGCAATTATTTGACTTGGCTTCGTGCAAATAACTAGACACGTTGGCATACTATGTTGCAAATTCCAGATATTTCCTCTAATTGTGCGTGTGCATGCATGTTGTGTATGCACGTATGTATGTATGCGTGTATGTACGTATCCATTTTACATGCATGTATTCATTCTTAAACATACTCTTGGTCTACATGGCGTGATGCTTGGCACTAGTGTTGTAGGAAATTGCTACATCAGCGAGCACAGAAAGGAAACCCACAGTTTAAATTTTCCTATTTACTTTATATTACATTACATGTGGAATTGTTGCGTTTCATTTATCCCAATCAATTCATTTGATTTTGTTGTTTACGTACGAATGAATGCAATGCAATAGGCGGATGACAGTCTGAGCTTTAGACGCGCCATCCTGAACGTTGGCTTTGAAGTAAAACACGTTACAGTCTGTTGATTGACGTTTCAATGCTTCTGATCTCACTCTTCATTCAGGTCGTCTTGTAAGCGTTCCCTCATATGCATTGTAGTATTTTCGTGGTTTTCTATGGGAATGGTTCCATAACAATAAGAACGTTCTCAACGATTTTAGTAGGGATTTGATAATCAACGAGCTTAACTGGTTGAATGGGTGCACACGTAGGTTAGGTTTTATTCAGGCCAATGATATAGATAGGTCTATCGCTGATTTATAGTCACGACCGGGCTGCGATCCGAGGACCTCACACATACAGGCGGATGTTATATATATAATGTAGCAATGCACAAATAAGACCCTGCATAACATTCTCGCAATATTTCGTAACTTTTAAAACGCATCTTCTAGAAGTGGGGTAGATAGCTATAGGCTGAGTTTTCTATTTCTCTATTAAGTATCAATCTACAGTATCTTGTGCATTGTAAACTGATTTATTTAAAATTATTGTCACAAGACTTTCTAGTTGCTTGACGCACGACACACCGACTGAAAACATTCCGCTTTTGTTTAGAGTGTCTAATACGTTATCGGGATAGCAGGACTTTTATGCGGTATGAGTTGAACAGTTTTACCAAATAGGCTACTTGAGCATGAGAGACATGCAGCTTTTTCAAACGATATATTATAATTATTCGGGATGCTCTGACTGTATCTTGCGACTTTAGTTGCATCATTTAAGGCTAATTAAAGGCAAATGTGTATTTTGCAGATCTGCGTCAAACAAACTGGCTTCGAGTTGGCTTCCGAGAATCGCAGCTATTTAATAAGAGACGTTCTTTCTTAGGTACAGTTTACTTCCATTAAGATGACTCCAGGTTGCACCTTCTTGCTGATATTTCTACCGCTAGTCCCAGCAACTCCCGGAACCTTCCAGAAGCGGGAAATCTCCAACGGAATGTCTCTATGCGCCGTGGACTCACCTGCGAAGATCGTTCCCATTGAAGAGATACCCTCAGTTCCAAAGTGCGTTCCATCGACTGTCTTGTGTTCCTGGAAGTGTAACATGGAACCAGACTGCATCGGTTACAACTTCGACGCCGCGGGAAACCAGTGTGAGCTCTATGACAACATTCCCATCAACTTTGGGATCAATACGACGTGTGAATATTTCCAGGTTAGCAGGCCACTGGCTAAATATAGGCTAAGTTAATAGTGGTCTTAAGAACGTCATGCTTTGACGTTATTTTATGTTGCCAGTACGGGCATAGAAAGCACTCCAAATTAGCAAGACAGAGCCCATATAGGACATATATTCCCATATTTGACCCGTGTGCAACCCATTTGGATCCCATCTAATGCCCATGGTCAGTACAGACAATATGCGGTGAAATGCATTATATCGAGCGTGGGTTTGCCGACAGGAGAAGGACCTCTGACTGTGAAATGTTTCACCGGAAGCTACTAAAGCTCGCCAAAATAGACCGAAACGCCGGTATTCTCTAGGGAGCGCAAATGGCCGCCTATTTTTCCCAATTCACAAATCCTATTATCAATATTCCTTGCGTCATCTGTAGTTATTCCGTTGTGTAAAGACATTGAAGCCAGAGTATTTTCAACGAGACGTCTTCATCGGAGTGGCGCCATTTTCTACTTAAGAAGTGCGTGACGTCAGGTAACCTGCACGACCGAATCTGAGTGTTGGTAGCACGCATAGTAACCTAGTAAAGTTACTGTAGTAAGTTGGTAGGCAGCAAGGTCGTAGGTAAATAGCTTGTGATCTGTTTTATATGGGACAGGTATGCTCAGCAGTAAAAGATGGACTCTGCGATGTGCTGTACAGGAACCACCTAGAAATATTGGGTTCTAGGGCAATTCGTCGCCGGACAATTCGTCGCGGACAATTCGTCGCGGACAGTTCGTCGCGGACAGTTCGTCGCGGACAGTTCGTCGCGAATTATTCTTTTCTGTAATATTTTTCATCAATGGAACTTTATTTAAGCAAAGAAATATTCTCGTGTTCTAATTACGGAAACAATTATTTTCATCAATCCAGCTTCTATTGAATCGAAAACTTAGTTTCATCCATCCAGCTTCTATTTCGGGAAAAATTATTTCGATCAATCCAGCTTCTATTTAACACAAAAATGTTTTAACCAATCCCACTTCTATTTAGCAAGAATTATTTTCATCAATCCCACTTATGGTTCGCGATAAACTATTTTAGTCAATCCAGCTTCCATTTACGCAATTATTTTCGTCAATCCAGCTTCCATTTAGGCCCGTCTTATGTTGTATGCTGTAATTATGGCGTTATTAGGCATATGACGAACTGTCCGCGACGAATTGTCCGGCGACGAATTGCCCGGTTACCAAATATTGGCATATCATTCCATAGCCACCGTCTGTTTTGTTGTCCGATTCTACCAGTAGATGAAGCTTGCTTTTGCCTGAGAAGCCCAAACTATCAACGGCGGTCCTTATCCAACCTATGTAGCTTGCGGGAAGCAACCTATCTTCGATCGAACATCGAGGCTGATATTCACAGTAGTAATAGACTACTACTACTACTACTACCACTACCACTACAATACTACCACTACCACTACCACCACCACTACTACTACTACTACTACTACTACCACTACTACTACTACTACCACTACTACTACTACTACTACTACAATAATTTCTAATCAGATATAAGCTGTTTTGTTTCCCTATAGGGCAAGATCTACGATGAAATATGTCCATCTGCTAAAGGTAAGACTAACTGATTAAAACTGAGTTCTAGTGAATTTACTGCACGACCATAAGCGCTGTTAATTATATTGGTAATCTGTGAGACATGAAATTTCTGGACTAGTAGCGTGGAAATCCTATTGAAGATTTAATTCAAGTCTTGAGGATAAGAAAAGAAACAAGAATATATTGAAATAATTACAAAATAATGAGCAGGTTTGGACAAGGTTTGGGTCATGGAAGACCAGAAACAAAAACTGAATCTACGAAAGATTGGAAATACTGTGATTAGAGGGCAGAACGTGAATTTAGTGCTGTAGCGACCATGCATTTGGATATACATGCATACATTCTTTTTATTCTCCATAAAACAAACTTCCACTGAAAATTCACTACTTTTACCTGAATTGTAAATACATTCGTGCATTCATACATGACTGCATACATGCATACAAATGATACAAACATACATACATACATACATACAAACAATTGCCAATGGTGGGATACTGAAGACAAGACCAAATTATCGTCCAATGTTTAACCAGTCCTATTTCATCAAAGATGGCTGAGAAGATCGTTTCGTTGCAGTTGACATTATTATCAGAAATACACAGATAGCAATCAGAAAGATTCAGTCCAGAGTCCTTGTTAACCCTGACAATTGATGATTTCAATTGATACAAGACCGTTATCAGGGTCAAATTGCTCTGCTTGCTCTCCTTGATGTGAGTGCGCTTAGAAGTCGTTTGGTATCGTGTATTGTCCCCTGAAGTGGATTTCCTCGTCTTTCTACGACCGCAATCAGTTGCGGTTTTTCTGTTCCATCCGTTCAAGCCAGGACTCGTTCTGATATGGGTTGTAACAGGGTTCAATTCTACGTCCTCTGCTTTAAGTCTTCCACACGGCAGACCAGAGTCATGTTGTTTTCTCCTTGGGAGTTCGTCGCATGAGAATTATAGTGTTCTATCTGCAGTTTTGTTTACATTGGAGTTAGACACACTGTCCGATTCAGGGTAATTTGTTCTATCTGCGTGCAAAATGGCGCTTGTTGAAATGGTGCCTTTGCTGGGAAAAGAACAGAAGTATTTTATTCTATTTGCATATTCTTACCAACTGATAGGCATTATAATATTCTATGTGAACCACAACTTCTTCTTTTGGTTCTCTGCCTTCCTAGGCAGGTTCGTACGTCCAATTTCGCCATTCATCACGTTTTCTGGCTCTTTCCTTCAGTTTGCCGTAATCTTCCTCCATCATCCAGTCCAACAACATCATTCTCGGTCTTCCTCGTGTCTTCTTCCCCTCCATTCTTCCCTCAATTATAATTCTTAGAAGGGAGTCTCCCCTCATGATGTGGCCCATCCATTTTCTTTGTCGGCTTCTTATTATCCCTATCATGGATCTTTTTCGTCCACCATTTGTAGTATTGAAGCGTGCGTGGCGCCCTCTAGCGACTGCACGTACTGTTGGGGAATACTACTGATAAAAGTTCTACCAGGTCTCGGGTTCAAATCCAAAGAGAGATTAGCAGGAGAAGACTTAACTCTGTAATCGTCAGGAGCCACAGAAGTTTGATTGAACATTGATTTAAGAGGCGCTGCTTTTGACGCCACAAGTTCTTGCCTCAAACTTGCATTACCAGGATTCGTTACTCCTAACCAGGTGCCGCCCAAAGTGGTGTCCGGAATGACTCGGTCTGAGTCCATAGGATTTACGGTCCCACCGGGGTTCTCCTTTCCCTCAACAGTTTTTGGTTCCCTCAGTTGAAATTTTAACTCATCTAATTTGTTCTCAAAATTGTCATTTCTTCGTATTTGTTCATCTAAAAATCGGTTAAATGAGTCCTCTGTACTTTGCTGTCGCTGTATAAATTTGTCAAACAGATTTTCTACTACGTTTTGGCGCTGCATAAATTGTTGCAGAGTGTCTTCAAGCCGACTGGAGAATATCTCCTCATCCTTTTCATCTTTGCTTGGATTATCTGTACTCAACTCATTTGCAGAAATGTCCTCCGCAATTAAACCCTCAGCTGAATCAACAGACATTCTTGAATAATTAATTCAGGTTTAATTGTAAATGAACAGCAATAAAAGTAATTTACAGAACTGTTCTCAGTTTCTAATTAACGACGAAAGAACCTGCGCTATCTAACTTAAAGTTCAATTTGAGTTCTTTACTCGAAATTAGGTACTCGATTCTAAGCTCTATCTGCAGAATTAACAATTTTACTTGCGATAAAACAATCTAATATTGGTTTTGTACGACCATATTTATCTAATCTGGAGATCTACTAGTTCTGACGGGACATTAAAGTTATACTTCCCTGAACTGTGACAATCTTCCCAATTTATATCTTTATTCAGTCCTCCCTGCCATTGAAAATCCCATTGAAAATTTCCAAGCATCAATCGAAAACACCTGACGATCAAACTTCGACAATTTTGGAGTAAATTTCGATTATTTCTTCCCCAAAATTTGACAATCGATCCTCGGCATAAACGCTCATAATTCCGTCGCAGCCAAATCATCGAACGATCGAAGTTTTCATCAAAATTTCTGCAATATTACCAAATCTGCCCACCTTCGACAGAAAACTTCACCGAACTCTTCCAGTCCGCCAAAAAGAAAGATCACGCGATCACCTGATCCAATCAGAGGTGAGCATTCGGTCACGAGGGGACTCAAAGTACTAAAATTAGATATTACGTAATCAAAAAAATGCTATTAATAATGTAATTGCGGCGCGTTCCAAAATTAAGTCCAATTATTGATCGTTGAACTAATAACAGGAAATGCCGTGACCGAACCGAGTTCGCCACACCATGTCTTCATTTGTCCTCCGATCCATCCAGCTGACTCTCTCCATTCTTCGCCATATCCACATCTCGAAGGCCTCCAATCTTCTGATGTCTTCCTTCCTTAGAGTCCATGTCTCTGATCCGTATAACACCACACTCCATATCATAGACTTGATAATTCTTTTCTTCAGATTCTTATTTAGCTTTCCTCTCATTAATTCCTTTCTTTTATAGAAGGCATCTTTTCCCATGGCTATTCTTCTCTTTATTTCTACATGACACTTTGCATCAGTTGTGATCATACTTCCTAGGTAACAGAATTTTCCTACTTGTTCCAGTTCCTTACCATCTATAGTGATCTTTACTGTTCTTTCCTTTCCTTTGCTTATCCTCATGATCTTTGTCTTTTTAATATTTATTTTCATATCATACTCCTTTGAGATCTTATTCAGCTGATCCATCATTTTTTGTAACCCATTCTGGCTGCCTGCCAACATCGCCTGGTCATCTGCAAATCTTAGTGCTTTCGTCAATCTTCCTCCCACCTTTATGCCCTCTTTCACCTCCTCCATCGCCTCTCGTACTAATTCCTCAATGTAGATGTTGAAGAGAATTGGTGATAGTGGGCACCCTTGTCGTACTCCTCTACCTATCACTCCTGGTTCTGAGAATTCTCCTTCTATTTTTATTCTTACTTTCTGTCCCATGTATAGGTTTCCTATGAGTCTTCTGTCTTTCCAGTCCACTCCTATTCTTCTCAGTGCATGCATTAATTTCTTCCAATCTACTCTATCGAAAGCCTTTTCATAATCCACAAAGCAAATGTAGATGTCCTGTCCATGCTGTATGCTTCTTTCTGTCAGCACCCTCAGCGCTCCAATTGCATCTCTTGTGCCCCTTCCCTTTCTGAAGCCGTATTGGTCCTCTCCTAGGCAGTCATTTGTTTCTGCCCTTGACTGCATTCTCTTCGTGATAACTCTTAGTACGATTTTGGATGCATGTGTTAGTAGGCTAATAGTTCTGTGGTCTTCACATGTTGTTGCATTTGGTTTCTTCTTTATAGGAACCATAATGGTCTGTAAGAAGTCCTCTGGCCATACTCCTGTGTTGTATATGTCTTTGCATAGTTGTACTAGTTCTTTCATTGCCTTTTCTCCAAAGTTTTTAATCATTTCAATTGGGATGTTATCAATTCCTTCAGCTTTATTGTTTTTCATTTCTCCAATGGCTGCCAGTATCTCTTCTTTCAGCAAATCCGGTCCCATATTCTCCTCACTCTGCGTTGTTTCTTCTTTGTAGTCATCTCTGTTATCTTCACCCTTATATAGTTCTTCTACATACTCCTTCCATCGACTTCGTACTTCCTCGGGATCCTGTAATAACTTTCCATTCCTATCTTTGATTGCAATGTCCCTAGTTCCACTTTGTTTCCTTGTTAGTATTTTAATCTTTTCATATACCAGGTCATGTCTTCCATTTGCTTGTAGTTTCTCAAGGTCATCACATTGTTCCTCCCACCATTGCTCTCTTGCCTTGTCTGTTGCTTTTCTTAGTTGGTTGTTTAGTCTTCTATATTCACTCTTTGCCTTCTCTGTGCTTTGATGCTTCCATTTTCTTCTTTCTTCCATCTCATGTATCATCTCTGTCGTTACCCACGGTTTGCGAGGAGCTGCCCCTTTCTGGAATCCTATCATCTCCACTGCTGCTGTTTTCACAATCTCCTTTAGTCTATTCCATCTTTCCTCTGTTGTCATCGATTTTCTTTCCTCCAGATGTTCCTCTATCTTATCTGATAGTGCCTTGCTGTTTGTTTTCAATTTTTCTCTATCCCACCTTTTCTTCGTTGCTTTCTTCTTCCTGATGAATTTTAGTTGCAGGTGAACTGTCATTGCCACCAGGTTATGGTCCGTGTCTGCATCAGCGCCCGGCAGTGCTTTTGAATTTTTCACGCTGTTTCTATATCTTTGTCTAACCATGATATAATCCAGTTGGTATCTTGCGCTATCTCCTGGTGCTTTCCATGTATATCTTCTCCTTTTTTCTTGCTGGAACCAAGTGTTTGTTATCAACAGTTCCTGTCTTTTACAAAATTCTACTAGCTTCTCTCCTCTTTCATTTCTCTTCCCTAGTCCATATTTACCTACATATTTTTCTAGACCTCCTTCACCAACTGATGCATTCCAATCTCCCATTACAATTGCATAATCATTTCCTTTGATGTTTTCAAGTTTTTCTTCTATCATCTCATAGATACTATCCACCTCCTCTTCCTCATGTGTCGTTGTGGGCATATAGACCTGTACGACCACGATATTCACTGGGTGGGCTCTTACTGTCACCATGATCAGTCTGTCTCCATGTCTCTCCACCCTGTCAACACATTTTGCGACTCTTTCATCTAATAGAATTGCTACCCCATTTTGACTTTCTTCTCCTCCAGTGTATATCACCCTGACCCCTTCACTCATAAAATCTCCTGCCTCTTTCCATCTAACCTCTGATAGTCCTAAAATATCCAAGCCCGCCTTTCTCATCTCTCCGATCACATTTGTCAATTTCCCGGATCTCCTCATCGTTCTTACATTCCACGTTCCTATCCTTAACCTTTCTCTTTCTTTTTCTTGTTTTTCTTCTTCTTTACAAGGATTTCGCTTGTTGACGACCGAAGAGGCCTTGTTCCCTCCCCTGCCGAACGCGACTCTTTCCAATGATTGGATTGAATCGTTCACGTCGTTATCTGTATTCAATTCTGGCGTCATTTTCAGTTTAACTCGGGATAGTTAGAGAGGTGGTTTCCCGTTGCCTTCCTCCCGGTGTTTTTCTCGAGACACCATCTCTCTGCGTCAATGATCTCCATCGTCCGTCCTTCGGTTTCTTCGCCCTTGGGCACTCGCTTATACCGGCGAGGACTCGGTCGTCCACCACGCACTCTGTGTACAACAGGGGGACCTCGTGAAGGTGTCGTGGTGGGCATTTGAGTAGCAGAGGCTCTGTTAGACGCTTGCTACCCCATTTTCCACCCCTTACTTGAGTAGAGGATCAGTTTAGAATTAAGATTTATTAAGATAGGTAAGAAAGTAAGGTATATAGATGTATATAGAATAAGTAGAAATATGTTAGGTTTAGATGAGATAGTTTGTTTGTAAGTATGTATAAATAGTTATTCTTGTTGAAATTAGTGAATGACAAGTCATTTGATAAGTAGGTTAGAGATAGAAAGCCTGTAAACAGTCTTTTTAAGAGGGGGCCTATTTGTAGCGATTAAATCTTATCAAATGCCATGTTTAACTAATTAATTAATATAATACTAGTATAAGCTAGTCAATTACAGTGGCGATATATAAAAGATGTAGTGGCGATACATAAATATAATATTAGATTAGGTAAGAGGCTTTTAAACGTAATTTAAATGTCACGTGATGTGCTATGTTGCTAAGCGACCAATGACGCTAGGTGGATAGAAACACAGGGACGGTTAAAGACCGGTAATGACAGTTGAGATGTTGTAAGTTCAAGAGAGGAGAGTGGTGAAAAGAATTGCCGAGAAAGGAAGGAAACAGCAGCATCGTTTGAGTTGCGGAGATATACGTGGATCGACTTTATTAGGAGCGATCACGGTGAATCCAGGATTTAAAGTGTTTCGATCGAAGTGAAGTTCGAGCGAACTTTAATCTTGCGAGCGTCGGTGGTAGTGAAGCGTTGCCACGACATTATTCGATGAAGTAAGACGGCGAGATTTGAAGTCAATCGTTCCTGCGTAAGTTAGGAAAGACTGTCATTCTGCTGTAGTTACTGTTGAGAGAAAGTGGATGTGTAACGGAGTAAAACAGTGGGATTGCTAAGTCATTCGTTCCGGCGTAAGCTTGGAAAGACTAACATTCAACTGGAATTACTGTTGCGAGGTTGTTTGGGAGCGATCGTCATTCGGAGCCAACTGTGAGCCAATTGGACGGTTAGTTGTGAGGAATTTAAAGCGTGAGACTATCTTCCTACGTGTGGATTCGGATATTTCTACGCTACCTTGACTTTCAAAGACGGAGAAGTGATGTACGTATTCGAGACCAGCGATTGAACCTCGAGTATCTACGACTACGTGAGACCAATCCAAGAATTCTTCTACGATAACTTCGACATGGGATCCACGTGCACTTGTAATGGGGAATCAGATAAGCCTCATAATAATCTATTTATTGTAGATTAAATACGCCACTATAGGTAGATAGGATTTGCTATAATTGTTGTACAGAATTGACTTATGTTTTCAATATTATTTTAATCTATTTACTACCATGTGTCCAGTGTCAATATTTTCAACAACACTTATCGTACGTAAGGCCTTCTCAGCCAAGTTCGACTAAGCTTAAAAGCTATATATTAATTATTAGGCTACAACTTTGGGATGTGAACCACAACCAATTATATTCCAGAGATTTTATCACGTGGATATTACAGAACACGATGTTTCTTGATTATAATACACATGGTTCAGGATTATCTTGTTCTATTACGGTCACGTGGTCTGAACGGCAAACTGTGATTCGCACATGCATATAGAACATTATAATAGTAAGCGTGTTCCGTTACAGAAGGATAATCAAAAAATATTACATAAAGAGACAAAATGGAGAGACTAATTCGAAAATAATGCACATATAGGGCCTATACAATGATAGCAAGTATCACAGTTAAAAATGATATTACAAAAATAGCTTTTTCTCTAGAATTATTATATAATGTACTTTTATAAATAATTACAGCGACAGTCATAATTCATTTCGCTAATAATTATAATGTTCCATGTAATGACGAATCATCATAACATTTAATTGTATAGAGCTATTTCTGTAATATTTTGTTCTATTTGAACAAATTCCAAAAGTTGCCTTCAAATTATGTTTTCTTATGCAAGAGGCTTCAATCGTCGTGATTGCTTAAAATTGCCGATGTCCACATAAATGTTTTCTAAACATTCTTTCTCTATTTTGTCCCACCAAAGAGTTTTCAGTACTAAATTCTAAGTCACTAAACTTTCTTTTTCGATTTTCTCCGTTTCACCAAAAGTGCGCATAGAACAGTCTACTTCTCATGCGACGAGTTGCAGTTGCTGCTAACCAGTAAAGTGAATTTCATGCTCAACCAATCAGTTCTTCCCGACATATCAGAAATTATTTCTTTAAATTCCCATCTACTGCACTTACCTTTTTCAGTCCAACTCAAGGTTTATTTCCACATCTGTAAACTTTCTCTTTGCAACTTGAGGATACCTTCTCCCACACCATCCTCTCCATCTCTCACTACAGTAGCTACATAAACAACCGTCTTCCTTCTATACTTCAGATCTCTCTCTCTCTCTCTCTCTCTCTCTCTCTCTCTCTCTCTCTCTCTCTCTCTCTCTCTCTCTCTCTCTCTCTCTCTCTCTCTCTCTCTCTCTCTCTCTCTCTCTCTCTCTCTCTCTCTCTCTCTCTCTCTCTCTCTCTCTCTCTCTCTCTCTCTCTCTCTCTCTCTCTCTCTCTCTCTCTCTCTCTCTCTCTCTCTCTCTCTCTCTCTCTCTCTCTCTCTCTCTCTCTCTCTCTCTCTCTCTCTCTCTCTCTCTCTCTCTCTCTCTCAGTAGACGCTTTCACCATGCTGACTTTTAAGGTATTAATCTTTCCAGATGACGCCACAATTCTGTAGTCATAATGTCCTACTTCGTCAGTTAATGATAGCGATTATGGTAATGATAATTTATAATGGCAACGATAGGGTAACTATAACGATACCGGTAACTATAGGGATAATGATAATAGCTGGCGACGGCAATGATTATGGTGCAAATTATGAATTGTTTGTCTGTTGATTGGTTAAGATGTTGGCGACACTTCCGCCTTCAAACTGGTTCCTGATCAGTGTTGTTCGTTTCCATTTTCATTGGACGGTTCCATATACTTCAACTGCACACAGGACATCTATTCGTTGCATCCACGCAGTAACGGTTGCTTCATGGCCGGAAGAGTCTGGGCCTATTGTCTGTCTAATAAAGGTATGCTGTGCAGCATATGCTTCTCTCTGTCTGTCTCTCTGTCTGTCTCTCTGTCTGTCTCTCTGTCTCTCTCTGTCTCTCTCTGTCTCTCTCTCTCTGTCTCTGTCTCTGGTTCTGTTTGTCTGTCTGTTTGTCTGTCTCTCTCTCTGTTTCTCTCTCTCTGTCTCTCACACACACACAAACACATGCACGTACGTAAACACTATATTTCTACGTATCCCAATTCTCTTTCTGTTTCTGCAGGCAAGAATTAATCTGGCACTGTAACTATATTTTTCTCACTGCCCTTTTGTGTCTGTCACTGTTTATATCTCGTCCTCTACTACTCTATATCCCGTTCTATTTCTCAAATACTGAGATTATTATTTATTTTTGTATACTCGTTGTAGGCCTACAATGCCCTACATCAATCAATCTTTATTGAAACCATCAATACAGTTATGTACAGTAATAGACTTCACATATCGAGATGGCAACAAGGAAGGCCCTTAAGGGATTAAAGATCCCGCTAACAGGGACACCTATTTGCTAAGCCTTAAATTAACGTAGTGGCAGGACGGTTAACAGCCTGAATTTACAGAATAACATCAAATGCGTAATTATCAAACTTAAGTCGATTCATTAAGCATAAAGAAACAAACAAAAAAGTAAATCTTAACTAACAGAGTAACAGTACTTAAGCAATCATGTCTTTTATCAAGTAAGAACGTAACATTTTTTTAAACCATTGAAAATTAGGCACCTGCTGAATAGAAAGAGGAATTCTACTCCAAACACCAGGGCCAGTAAATTTAATGGAGAATCTTCGTGAGTTAGAGTGGGCATGAATACCACGATAAAGTTTAGAGCTTCTAGTAAAGTGATGATGTATGTCAGATCCTAGCTGAAAGTAACCTGAAAAGTTCGGAGGCAGAAGGTCGTGGGTAAATCGGTACATAAAAACCCCTATCTGGAAGGTCCTTATTTGGTGGAACTTAAGTAATTTAAATTTTGGAAATAGTGGGCTTGTGTGAGCAAATAACGAAGCTCCAGCTATTATGCGTACCCCACGCTTTTGTAGTGATACTAATTTATGTAGTCTGGATTCATAGGTAGATGCCCATACTAAATTACAATACGAAATGTATGGATATACTAGGGAGTAATATAGCTTTGCTCGGATAGAGGAAGGGAGAATGTGGGAGGTACGGTAGAGTATGCCAATATTTTTTGCAACTTTTGCCGAGATATTTTTAATGTGATCACTCCACGTAAGGTGTTGATCAATGTATACACCAAGAAATTTGGAGGAGCTAACCTGTGATATGAGGGTCCCATTCATAGACAGTAGCAGTGAATCACTGGGGGGACAAATTTTTCTGTAGGAACGAAATAGAATAAAGTTAGTTTTCTCCAAGTTTAGGGAAAGTCTATTAGCAGAGAACCATTCAGCTATAGAGATAAGTTCACTATTTATAGTCTGCACAAGAGTGTGATAGGATTTATGGGAATAAAAGACATTTGTGTCGTCAGCAAAGAGGATGAAGGAGAGAATAGGCGATACATTGGGTAAGTCATTGATATATAAGAGGAAGAGTAGGGGCCCAAGATTAGATCCTTGTGGAACTCCGTATTTTACCATTCTAAAGCTTGAGAGAGCGCCATTACATGAGACACATTGGAGACGTTTATCAAGGTAGCTAGTAAACCAGGCTAGTTGGGTGCCTCTGATACCGTAATTAGCTAATTTTTGTAGCAAGATATCATGATTTACGGTATCAAAGGCCTTGGCTAAATCGAAGAATATTCCAATGGAGTACTCGTTATTTTCAAACGCATTTGATATTTTATCATACATATTCATTAGAGGCATGAAAGTAGAGCGACCCGATTGAAAGCCGTATTGGTGGGAGAATATGATGTTAGATTTTTCTACAAAGTTGCTAAGCCTGTCATACATAACTTTTTCGAAGTATTTGGCAAAGAAAGGAAGGATAGAAATAGGCCTATAGTTTGTAGGGTCATCCCTATCTCCCTTTTTGTATATAGGAACAATTTTGGCAATTTTTATAGCATGAGGTACTACCCCAGTATTAAGGGAGCAATTAATAAGTTCAGCAAGCTGGGGAGCAATTAAAGGAATATAAGATATAGCAATATGAGGATCGATGTCATCAACACCACGACTATGACTGTCATGAATAGAGTGGCTCAAATTATTAATTTCTTCAGGTGAAGTCGGAATAAGGCCAAAGGAGTTAGGCATGGGGGGGTCAAGGTAATTGGTAAAGGAAAATCTAGAATTTGGAATTTGTTCAGCTAGAGTTTGGGCAATGCCGGAGAAGAGATTATTAAGAGTATTTGCCATCGTTTTGGGATCATCATTTTTAATTCCATTTATTTTAAGAGATTCAATTTTAACACTGTGTTCACCCATTTTTACGATAGTGCGAATGAGGTTCCAAGTTTTCTTTAGATTATTACTATGCTTGCTAAATTCGACTGCATAATAATACTTTTCAGCTTTCATTCTGATTGTTTTGAATTTATTCCTGTAGGAAATAAATTTATTTTTATTGGCAAGGGTAGGAGCTTTTATATATTTTAAATGTAGTTGGGCTTTTCTCTTGCTAGATTTAAGGAGCCCACGTGTCATCCAAGGGTGCTTGAACACAGGTTTCCCCTTGGTCCTGTTAGGCTTAATCGGGAATGCTTTATCGTAATTACGTTTGTATTCGACCATGAACACGTCATAGGCCTTGTTGACGTCCTTATTATAACAGGCTTCAAGCATTGGAGACCAATCGGCCTCAGAAAGATAATTACCAAAGTTTGCCCTTCCCTCTTCACTAATAACCCGAGAGTCATCAATAAAGGAATTCTTACAACTACGCATCTCCAAATTAAAGCAGGATAGAACAGGCAAATGGTCAGAGATGTCCGAAATAATAATCCTAGAATCAACGATACTAGACCAAGCGTTTGTAAAAATGTTATCGATCAATGTTGATGAATGAGTGGTGATTCTTGTGGGCCTGGTAATAGTTGGAAGAAGGTTATGGGAAGACATGCTATTGAAAAAAGAACTAGTGCCAATGTGATCTTCAACCCTTAGTAAGTCTATGTTAAAGTCTCCCATAATTATTATGTGTTTCTCTTTTCGTACAATTTTGGACAGTAGTTGGTCTAGTTCAAGACAAAACTCCTCCAAACCAGAGCCAGGAGGTCTATAAATAGCTCCCAGTAGACAGTTGTCTTTCTCCATAGATGCTCGAATGAATATTCCTTCAAAAGTCTTAGGGGCCAGGTTGTTTAGCGAAATATCAATTAACTGGAAAGTAATGCCCTCCCCTATCAGCAGTCCCACTCCTCCTCCTCTACCCGTTGTTCTAGATTTATGGACAAGCTGATAACCAGCTATATTTATAGTGTCTGTCAGAGCTTCATCAAGCCATGTTTCCGTGAGGGCCAAGATAGAAACAGGCAGCAGGGCTAATAAGTCAATTATATCTGTTACTTTATGTAATATGCTCCTGCAGTTCAGGTGCATCGTAGTGAAGAGGCGAGGGGTACTAATTAAAGAGGTCAAAGAGTCAGGCGTAGAATAGGCACTATCCCAAGATAATTCAGCGAAGAAGTTAACGTCAGGGTCAATATCGTTGTTATTTAAAGGGGAGCGGCTGTCAGGATCATTTGGAAAGATGTCAAGTTTCTTAGCTCCATCAAGTTCAATAATACATTTCAGGTTGGAATTGATATCACAAGCAGTGCTTAGAAAATCATCATGACTTAATATGCCGTTGAAAGGAAAAATGTCAGTTAAACATTGAGAGCATAACCAAGATTCGACAGGTGCGCATGAAAGGCATTCATCATTATAACATTGGTAGTGGCATTGACTTCTACATTCTACACAAGTAACAACCTTAAGTACTGAACCTATACTAAGTAAACATAAACAACAAGTACTTGATTTGTCCTTAGGCATGTAAGATAACCAGAACAGTAACACAAAAACCGTTGATAGCAATATACAATGTGCATGTTAAATTAGACTGGGTCGTGTTATGCAGGTTGGAGATTCGAAACAACGTCGACTGGTGAATACGCATTAAAATCAGTGGTAAATCTACGACAACGAAAGCAAAGGTATACAAGTTTGTTGTTTTCAAACAAAGAACAATCCCTTGATACTTCAAACACAAAAGAAAACTCGTGTTCTCCAGAAAGGAAAGCACTGAAGTAAAGAAGTAAGATGGAGAAATTAAGTGTCAAGAAACAAGCAGAACTGAAGAAGATGTCTTCTGAAAGATTAAAACAGCGCTTGTTAAAGGCTGGTTTTGAAGAAGAGAAACTTAAAGATATGTCACGTGAAGACATGCTAGAAGCGTTAGCTGAAGTCTGGCTTAAAGAAGAAGCAGAGGAAGAAG
This sequence comes from Aporrectodea caliginosa, assembly GCA_020284085.1. Classification (NCBI taxonomy): domain Eukaryota; kingdom Metazoa; phylum Annelida; class Clitellata; order Crassiclitellata; family Lumbricidae; genus Aporrectodea; species Aporrectodea caliginosa. Next base: position 1,346,104 of record JACEVL010000482.1, on the reverse strand, counting down.
AAGGTGCTGTCGGCGGTGCTGTGGAAAAGGTTACTGAGAAACCGCCTGGGCCTATGTCTATGGAGATGATGATGCAATGGATGATGATGACAAGACAAGAAGAGAAAGAAAGAGAGGAGAAACGAAGAGAAGAAGCAGAACGTGTAAGACAAGACGAGAAAGAAAGAGAGGAGAAACGAAGAGAAGAAGCAGAGCGTGTCAGACAAGAAGAGAAAGAAATACGACAGGAAGAATTACGTCTTCAGAGAGAGAAAGAAGAGAAAGCAGAGAATGTAAGACTGGAAGAATTACGTCTTCAAAGAGAGAAAGAAGAATTGCAAAGGCAGCAATTTGAAATTCAATTAGAGCAATTGAGAAAAGATAGAGAAGATGCTGAAAGGAGAAGATTAGAGCAGATGATTGAATTTGAAAAGGCGCGGAAAAGTGACGAAGAGATACGTCAGCAACAGATTGAAGAGAAGAGACTACGTGAAGAAGAAAAGGAAAAAGTACGAATTTCAGAGTTGGAGCGAGCAGAAGAGGTTAGACAAGAAGAACTGAAATTACAGAAAGAAAGCATGGAGAAGGCGGAAGCGGAAAGACAAGAACGTTTAAAGTTGGAACAACAAAAAATAGCATTAAAAGAAGCACAACTCAAAGAGGAGAAACAAAATAGAGAAGCACAAGAACAAAGAAGGCAAGAAGAACGAGAAGAACAGAAAAGGAAACAGGAAGAAAGTGAAACGATGGTTTCGAAAATAAAGAAAATTGGTGATGCCATGAAACACGTGTTACCTAAAATGCCAAACGATATGATGGAGGTGCCATTATATTTCGAAACGGTTGAGAATGCGTTTCGTAGTTTCAACGTGCAGGAACAATTCTGGGTGAAGTTACTATTGCCATTGATGACTCCGAAAGCTAGAACTGTTCTAAACAGATTGTCATTCGATGATTTAGACGATTATCAGGTCGTGAAACTACACTTGTTAAAAGAATTCAAGTTGACACCGAGAGAGTACAGATCGAAGTTTATTGATGCGAAGAAGACAGCTGAAGAAACGTATACAATGTTTACAGCAAGGCTGAAGAACTTGTTGAACTATTATGTGAAAAGTCGCAAAGTGGATAAGAATTTTGAGAAACTGTTTGATTTGTTAGTGGCGGATAAGTTGAAAGAATCACTACCACCAGGTCCACTACAGTTTGTGTTGTCGAAGGAAGGAACTGATTGTTACGAAGCTAGTGTTGTGGCAGACCTAGCGGACATTCATGTTAATAATCGAATTGGTTTGGCAATTCCGAATAAGACAAGTTTTGGTTTTGTTCCTAATGGCAAAAGAAATCAACAGTTCACTCCAAATTTTGGTTTTCATTGGAAGAGCAATCAAGAAACAGGAAATCAGTTCAGAGGTGCAGAAGTGAAACCAAATTCTCCGGTTGTTCATGAGAATAGAGAGTCGATGATGACCAGACAACGTCAGGTATATAACAAATCACCACCAAGGTTTGTCGCGAGAGAAGGCAATGCATCGTTTACTCCATATAAGAGAAAAGAAAGCATCGAACAACGAGGTGCAGTGGTGAAACGTTGTCACAACTGCGGATCAGACAGGCATTTAATGAAATTCTGTCCAGTTCCTGTTACAACCTCAAATTATGGAAAACAAGAACATTCGAGGGTGAATCGAATTCAAGTGGTTGATAATTCTGAAAGTCAAGCCACAGAACATCAGAACAATGAAACTGAAGTAAAGTCAGTGATGAAATGTCACCTTTCACCTGATATTCAGAAAGAAATTCTATTGCACAATGGAATGCAGAAAGAAATGGCTGGAAGAGATGAAAGTACAACATTGAAGAAAGTGGTATTGCAGTACGTCGAGGTAGAAATTCGTGGAACAGCAGGAAAAGAACCAATAAAAGTAAAAGCACTGATTGATTCTGGAGCAGAGGTTCCGGTGATTAGTGAAGAATTACTGGAAGGCATGAAGGTGGAGCAGATTGGAAAAGTGAACTTACAATGCGTGGCAGGAGATGCCATTCCTGCAAAGTTGGTGAAAGTTGATGTAAGGCTGTGTTGTAACGATGTGGAAGAAGAGGTAATTCCGCATAAAGTCAAATGTTCACTTACACCTTATGTGACATTGATGTGTGCTAGTATTGCAAAAATGGGAAGCACAGAAAGATTCTTGTTGCATCCAGAAATCATTGCAGAACTTAAAGCCGTGCCACAAGTGAAAATGATACAAGGAGATGTTCAAGTGAATGTAACGACGAGATTGCAGAGTCAGCGAAAGAAAGTGGTAGATGTGGAAGAGGAAAGTGAATTTGAACTATACAGTGTAGTACAGTTGTTGTAATGCAAGAGTTGAGTTTGTTGTTATTAAACTGTGTTTGAAGAAAGAAAGAAACATTCAAAGAACTGTGTCAATTTAATTCTTAAACAGTTAGAAGTCGTTGAGCAATTTATATGTAGAGATAAGGAAAGTTCTTGAGGTAGGTCACAACTAAGAAAGAAAAGAGTTTGGTGACATATTTAGGCCATAGTTATCATTATCTCAGAATTAACCAAATAGGATAGCATTTCGTGGAATGGCTGTTATTATCGTTGATTATCATCATTATTATTATTATTTTATTAATAATAATTATATTATTATCATCATCATCATCATCATCATCATCATCATCATCATCATCATCATCATCATCATCATCATCATCATCATCATCATCATCATCATCATCATCATCATCATCATCATCATCATCATCATCATCATCATCATCATCATCATCATCATCATCATCATCATCATCATCATCATCATCATCATCATCATCATCATCATCATCATCATCATTATTATTATTATTATGCCTATTATGATGATGTTGATTATACTATAATAATAATAATAATAATAATAATAATAATAATAATAATAATAATAATAATAATAATAATAATAATAATAATAATAATAATAATAATAATAATAATAATAATAATAATAATAATAATAATTATAATAATAATAATCGCCAACCAGGACAACGACGAGTAGGGTCATCTCCAGACAAATTACATCATATAGTAATCTCTAAGTCCCTGAGAGATCCTGTATATCTCGGGGCAAAAAAAAATAAAAATAAAAAAAATAAAAAAATAATAATAATAAAAATAATAATAATAATAATAATCATCATCATATCCTCCGAGGTAGAGATTATCATTCCGGATTAAAATAGATCAGGAGATATTAAAGCGCATTGATTGGCTAAACTTTGTTAATTTAACTACCGTTTGTTATTTTGGTTATCACAACATCGACTAGCAGGGCCCACTACTACTACTGAAATACTATTTCTACCACTTCTACCTCAAATACCACCGGGCATCTCGCAAGCATAGTAGTGTAGAATTATGGGACACAGTTTGGTAGAGTACCGGTTCGAAATATAACAGGTTGTCAATTGCTTACATCACTGAGAAGACAACTTCTGAGAATGTTCTGTGTAGGCCTACTTGAAGTCGCATTGTTTCGATCAGTAAGTAACCGAGACAAGCAGCGCTTTTGGGAAGCGGTAAAAAGGCGCAATATAAAAGTGTTGTTATGTTATATTTTGAGTCATTATTATAAGTTAATTGAATAGATAGATATCTTGAAGGGACGCTACATAGAGTAAGCATTACATTACGTAATCGTTATCGTCATTTATCTTTTCTTTATTTAGGTTTCACAGCCGAATATTACAATGACAATGTGATTGTGCCCAACATATTGCCACCGGTGGCGTCAGTATTCATTTTCGGGTGGTTTATCATCCAGAAACACGTCTTTGACGACAGCATGATATTCAACAGGTCTTGGAATACCTACAGAATAGGCTTCGGAGACCCTGGAGGAGAACATTACTGGTTCGGGAACGAGAATCTCTACCGTTTGACGTCAAGTGGAAACTGGAAGCTGAGAGTGGAAGTGGAGTCGAACGACACTCGCAAATGGTATTCAGCTGAATACGAGTTTTTTCAGCTGAGCAACGAAGCCAGTGGCTACGTCCTCAACGTTTCTGGATACACGGGAGACGCCGGCGACTCCTTCAACTTCAACCACACTGATTTGAAGGCGGTGGGAATGAAATTCACGACCTTTGACAGAGACAACGATCGCAGAGCCATGGGAAACTGTGCAACTGATGGTGGCTGCGGTTGGTGGTGGAACTGGTGCAGCGTGTCTGGATTGAATGCACACGGCTTGACGTACAACTCCTGGGGTACGCTTCGTACTGTAGTTGCTGCTCCCACCAGATATGTCTCAAGAAGCAGAATGATGATGAAACGCAATTGAAGAGGGTCGCCGTACATCAGCTCAGAAAGCATCACATCGCAACATATAACATCACTACCTAGGTCGAACTCGAATTTCTTTATTCAAATTTGCCTTCAGCACCTTCAACCACCGCTCATAAATCTAGCCAGTACGAAAACGAAGTGACCCGGGCTCTGGCGATAACGGCGACGATCGAACTTCGTTCTGTACGTTCCCCCATATCTGTGACCTCTAGGATTAAACAGATGATTAATTATATAGAATATTGAATTAATGGATAGATGGAAGCGACTTCATTTTCTTAGCCTCGATTATTAGAGGACATCATGTTATAACTTACTAGCTCGTTTATCAGTTTTGAAAGACAAGAAATGTAGTTCCTCTAGCTAAAGTGTATGTTTTCATATAATTATTAGACTGTCAATTCACTTACTCAAGTTAATGTTCATAAGTCATACGCATATAATTATCAAAGTCACTTGAACATTAGGGTTTTTCAGTTTACAGGTAAAGGTCGTCAGTCTCTGGCGACATCCGCCTTTAGATATATTCAGTTGGTAACTGAAGGCTTATAATGGAAATCAAAGAGCTTGGTCTCCTTAACTCGTATAATGCAGTAAATATTTCAGTGTCGTCACTCCGTCCATGAATCGGCCATTTTGTCTGGATTGTAATCCGATCAACGATTAATAGTTCTAGTTGAAGGTCATAGTTTTAAGATTCTAGCCAATAGGTCCACATTACGCATAGAATCATTCTTCACGACCAGTCAGCGTTGAGTGTGCGAAGCGTGACCTTTTTGAAACCAAAATAAATCAACACTCGATATAGATATTCCGAACAATTGTCCTAGTGTTTCTATTGATCGCTTTTGAGCATTTCAGACAGATATTGATGCGAGGACCGTTCACCTTGTATTCAGAAGGTGCATTCGTAATCATCAGTGAGCTGCACACCTACAATCGCACCATCGACCCCACAGCCAATTGCGAAAGCCCATAAATCTGTCACCAACAAAAATAGCACCAACTTACTTCTGCCGCTAAGAAAAGTTTTACTCATCATTTATCCAATCCAGTTCTTCCAATCCAAGACGACTCTGGAAACCCATTAAATCTCTTCTTCCTTATAAGACTCCTTCCCCAATGCCAAGCTCCCTACCCTCTCCATCTATCTTAGGTACCTTTTGTTCATTTATCTGTGTTAAAATCTCATTGCTTCGCTTCTCCGTGGTGTCCCTACTCGATTCACAATGCACCTCCATAATTTATGTGGGTCATCCCCTATAGCACCAAACCAGTGCCTCATATCAATCCCATTCCTCCTGCCTTATACTTTTCTTTCTTAGCTCTTCTTCCTGCCTCTGAATCAGAAGTGTCAAACCTCCTAAATTCTCGCCCAAATTACAATTATCAATTACAAATATATAGTTTGTTATTTATCCTTTCAATACCTTTGCATACTTCTATACTTTTTTTAATGACCAAATGTTTCTAGCATACAGTAGATTTTAGCAAACTAAAGTCACCAAAAGACAATTTGTTGCAGCTTTAGCACTGCTGGGCATAGGTACACGGCGTTGTATTTCATCTTCAACTTCTTCTACGGCGGAATCAAGATCAGTTACCCCGGACTCGAGTCGACCTTCGCCGTTAAGTACCGCGTCTGGTCTACAGGCGAGGTCACGGCTGTCGTCCAAAGAGCCAGTGCACCCTGATTGCAGTTTTGTCCAGATACACCAAGTCACAGGCGTTCATGACATCGAAACCGCAGACATGTTAACATGCATATAATAATAATAATAATAATAATAATAATAATAATAATAATAATAATAATAATAATAATAATAATAATAATAATAATAATAATAATAATCTTTATTGAAACAATCCGGTTGACAAACCGCAACCGGTTACAGTGTACACTGTACAGTTATGCAATTGAAACAATTCACAAGAACACAAATGACAGAAGACATAAATCTTAACTACAAACAGAACAGACAGCCTGCAATACACGGCGCTAATAGCAGCCTACAAAGCATGTCCTTCTACGGGGCTCGATCTCGGTACCTCTCGCTCTCTATGCCAGTGTGTTATCCAATGCGCCATCTGTTTTTACCTTCCGCCTGGTTTTGGGATACCGCATCACAAATATGCCAAAGGAGTTGAAGAAATCCGATTGCATATCGCACAGCCTCTGAGGACAGTGGGGAGGCATGATGTCTAGAAGAAAGTCTCACAACAGCAAATTTGTGATGCGGTATCCCAAAACCAGGCGGAAGGTAAAAATAGATACCGCATTGGATAACACACTGGCATAGAGAGCGAGAGGTACCGAGATCGATCCCGTAGGCGGACATGCTTTGTAGGCTGCTATTAGCGCCGTGTATTGCAGGCTGTCTGTTCTGTTAGTAGTTAAGATTTATGCCTTCTGTCTGCCTGAAGTCCCGCAGACAAGATATTCATAAATTCTCAAGGATCAATCATATTCGCTGAATAGCTGCAAGGTTGTTGTGTTGCAACATCGCTCGGTTCCATGGAGATCAGAGTTTGATTTGGCCAACGTACAACGCTTATGGTACCAGGTGAAAATTTTCCTGCCTGCACCACAACCTAAGTAGAGTCGCCTTATTGTGAAGAAATCAATTGGATTCCTTTGCAATAATCGACACGCTGCATAAGACAATCGGCGCAGGTCGAATTCCATTGTTGTGTTCCTCAAAAGACCGCGATTCGGACAAATAATTTCCCGGCACCACCACGATCTACAGTAGCGCACCATATCTGTGAACAATAAGGCTGCAACTGGCAGTTCTGTTGAAATGAGAAGACGTTCAGGCGAACTCACCAAAACTCACACGTCATTATACGCTATTTATAAATATTCCGACCACTTGTTAGTTTTATCCATAACGTTTGCCGATACGTGCTCGGCATAAAACACGCCTAAAGCAGTAAAAGAATGTCAGAGACAGCCTTTCAGGGATCGCAGTAGCAGCACCAGGAGCAGCATTAGACCAAAGTATGTGTTTATACTCGTAAGCTACGCAGGTAACATACGTGTACGCGTTGAAGTTTTATGGGTAACTTGTGGAACTATAGCAAAATACAGCGTGTTAGATTCTCCAAATTAAAAACCCAAATGAATGTAGCAACTATAAGACTATCTTTTTGCAGGGACGTCATTTCAGTCTTCAGGAGGAGGGGCAAAACTTGGCCAATTTGTTAGGTTTTGCATTTAATAGAGCAGCGATTTTTAACGGTTAATTAGTCGATTAATATTTAAAATTTTATTTTTCGATTAATTTCGGCTTGTTCTGTCAATTTCTTTACTTGTTTCATGCTGTCGAGCGGCCCAATTCTGGAGTAAACAATATGGCGAATAATGATTATGAAACGTTTGAGTGGAAAGTTAAAACGATCATTTTGCATTTAAGGTAAATGCTCATAGAAAAGTCGAAGATGGCGATAAAATTAATCGTTTTCATTGCAATAAACAGTTCGCTTACCGTGGTTCAAACACATCACTGATATATCACCTCCAACACGTGGAATGATTGAAATTTTGTGTAGAAAGAAAGTATTAACTGACTCAGTGGCTACATTTCTCACAGTCTCTCACGTTTTACATAACAGATACCAAATTAATCGAATTTACACGATTAATCGAAGTTAAATTATGGAGATTAATTTATTAATTTTTGTAATCAATACCAGCCATTATCTACATGAGGCAAATGTGGTTAAATGATCTCGCATGTTTTATTCTTTTTCTTATTTTATTTCTTACTATGCTTGATTTTCTGCTGTGCTAGACTCCTAGTGACGAATGAAGATATATATTTTATAAAATACACTGACATACAAATAAATAGTTGATTTTTCAATAAATTCAGGGGGTAAATGCCCCGGCCCCCGAAATGACGTTCCTGCCTTTTTGTGAAATTTTCGGAGCTGAGTTTGTTACTTTTAACAAATCTAACTGGGTTGTATAAATCTCTCAAGTCTTTTTTCTTTAGCCGTGGCTGGGCTGGGAACGCTTCTGGGTAGATTTCTTGAAGGGGCGCTATACAAGTCTTCAGAATGAATTGATGAATTAAAGTAACTGTAATCAGTAACTAATTACTTTTTAAAAGTAATCAATAACAGTAACTAGTTACTGTTTGCAGTCCAGTAACTAGTGATTGCAACTAGTTACTGTTAAAAAGTAACTAGTCAATTATACTGGCTGCTGGTTAGAATGCCAAATACTTAACCGAGAATAATAATCTTCGTTTTTATTGATTCAAACTGACATGTACGCAGTATGATTACAAGTCATAGAATGAACGAACGGATGATCACAAGTTATTACAGGAGTCGAATTTAACTGTATGACAGCCATGCAGGCGTCCATCTGTCCTACTGCTCACTTTACCAACGCCATCTGGTGAACGAAAAGGCTGAGTCGACATTTCGGAGGGTAGCGGGAATCGATACTGCGTCCATGCCGATCCTCTGCTCTTCGTGCCGGAGTGTTAACCATTCACATAAACACCTAAAGCAGGAAGATTGAGTCGAATAGATACATGCAAATTCTTAAGTGTAGGAAACATTCAACTTTGTCAAATGTTATCGTTAATTCTGAAATACTTTGACTGTAACTGGTGACTTTACTTGAATCATTCAAATGAGAGGCAGCGGTGAGCCTTTTGGTATATCAAGTTTCGCTTGTAATTTCAATGTGAGACAAAACAGAACGGCTCATCATTAATATATCACATCTGAGATACTGATATATCATAAATGATACAATGATTATTCGAAGATATGCTGCAATTTGTTGTAGGAGACGTGACAACAAATCGATGAATCTTGATCAGGTTATATGAAACCTGACTATCAGCAACATTAGACAATCTAAAGCCTTACTTTAACAATATCTGGAAGCTTACAATTATGCGTGCAAGCGGCGAACATTCCTCTGGTGTACGTCTACAAGTTACTGCGATGAAGAACACTCTTTTTTTCACTCTGATGTTGATATATCTACCGTTGGTCCCAGCATCTACCAGAACCTTCCAGAAGACGGAAATCTCTAAGGGAGTATTTCTATGTGCCGCGGACTCGCCTTCGAAGGTCTTTCCAATTGAAGAGATATCCTCAGTTCCAAAGTGTGTTCCATCGTCTGTCTTGTGTTCCTGGAAGTGCCAGATGGAACCAAACTGCACCGGTTACAACGTTAACGCCGCGAAGAACCAGTGTCAGCTCTACGACTACATTCCGATCAACTTTGTGGTCAATAAGACGTGCGAATATTTCCAGGTTGGCATAATAGGGCTGAAGCATGTCATACTTGATCATTATTTTGTGTTTCCAGCTCGGATATTCAAAAAAATTGTCGGCAACACGTAGGCATTCGGATTACGTGATCGACTGACCGAAGTGGTCTAGTTTTTTTTGATGGGCTGTTTGCAAGGCCCACTTCTGTTCAGAGTTCGCGTTTTAGTGTCATATGAAATGTCTGAGTAATAGTGAAGATGACGTTAACACTGATGATGATGATGATGATGATGATGATGATGATGATGATGATGATGATGATGATTATAATGATGATGATGATGGTAATTATAATATAATATAATATAATATAATATAATATAATATAATATAATATAATATAATATAATATAATATAATATAATATAATATAATATAATATAATATAATATAATATAATATAATATAATATAATATAATATAATATAATATAATATAATATAATATAATATAATATAATATAATATAATATAATATAATATAATATAATATAATATAATATAATATAATATAATATAATATAATATAATATAATATAATATAATATAATATAATATAATATAATATAATATCAATCAATCAATCATCAATCAATCATCATTTATTGTTAATCTTTGAACAGTGCATTTACAGTTATACAGTTTTCATTTGAAGGGTAACAAGGAGGCCCTGAAGGGATGAGTATCCCGCTAAATTAGGGTCACCTATGTACCAGATATATACAGCTAGAGGCAGTTGCGATTGCTATCTTGTTCAACATATCTCGTGGGCTAAACGCCCTATACCGGTGATTGGTTAGAGAACAGTTTAGGAAAATAGATAACTATTTTGTTTACAATAGTTGGCATTATCTATAAGAGCTTAACTAATAACTTAACTAACAACTTAATTAAATAAGATCAGTTTGGTTACTTATTAGGTGGGTGCGTAACATCTTTTTAAACATATACAGATTGGTTGCTTGGCATATTTCAGTGGGAATCTTATTCCATACGGAGGGACCTATATGCTTATAATATAATATAATATAATATACTATAATATAATATAATATAATATAATATAATATAATATAATATAATATAATATAATATAATATAATATAATATAATATAATATAATATAATATAATATAATATAATATAATATAATATAATATAATATAATATAATATAATATAATATAATATAATATAATAATTATAATATAATATAATATAATATAATATAATATAATATAATATAATATAATATAATATAATATAATATAATATAATATAATATAATATAATATAATATAATATAATATAATATAATATAATATAATATAATATAATAATAATAATAATAATAATAATAATAATAATACTAATACTAATACTAATAATAATAATAATAATAATAATAATAATAATAATAATAATAATAATAATAATAATAATAATAATAATAATAATAATAATAATATCGATCGAAGTAAATATCTTGCGCAGGCGGTTTCTAGCAGACTCGAAGATGGCGACATCAAAGGAGCCCTTCGCTTGCTGTGCTCTGATGATATTCCTGTAGAAGATTCACCTAGAGTGATTGAAGAACTGCAGAAGAAGCACCCAAAGGCTTACGAAGACAGAAGAACACTGCCATACCCTCAGGAAGACAGGTTTGACGCCATACAGGTCTCTGGTAAGATGGTCTGTAATGCAATAGCTTCCTTTCCTGCAGCATCTAGCGGAGGTCCAGATGGCTTCACACCACAACATCTAAAGAACCTTCTGTCCAATACAACAGACACAGATCTCGTAGATACTATAACTGACCTAATCAACCCACTACAGTACTGAGAGGCGGGTTACCGAAACACATTGCAGATATCCTTTACGGTGGTAGACTAATAACACTTGGTAAAAAAGATGGCGGAATTAGACCAATCACGATTGGTTACGCGTGGCGGCGGCTTGCTGCCAAGTGTGTCTGCCATGTTGTGACTCCATACTTATCTCAAAATCTGTCACCACTTCAAGTCGGCGTGGGAGTTTCAGGAGGAGCCGAGGCTGCTGTTCACGCAACCAGACGTTACTTACAGTCTATGCCTGAAAACCATATTATAGTGAAACTGGACTTTTCGAATGCCTTCAATGCTCTGAGAAGGGACTCAATGTTAGAGGCGGTGGCAGCAAAAGCTCCAGAAATATACAGATACGTATATGACAACTATGCCTACGCCCCCCAACTACAAACTAGACAGCATACAATTCTTTCCGAGGAAGGCACCCAGCAAGGCGACCCTTTAGGACCACTGGACTGGAGTTTTGTCTGGCAATACATCCGCTTCTAGAGAGTTTGACAACTCCATTCACTATAGGCTATATGGACGATCTTACTCTTGCTGGACCGATCGATCAAGTTGAACATGACATCCGCTTGATAGAGAAAGAGGCGCCCATGTACGGTCTAAAGCTGAATCGAACAAAATGCGAAACATCTGCTAGAAGCTACGACGAAGCTAAGAATATTCAGACCTTCGCCGAGTTTGAAAATATCGCCGTTGAAGATTTGTCATTGTTGGGAGCACCGCTGCTGCCAGGCAAGGCTGTCGATAAAACCATCCAGAAAAAGATTAAAGATTTGGAGAGAGTCGTAACAAGGCTTGAAATGCTACACCCACACGACTCATTCACCCTGCTGAGGAGCAGCTTAAGCATTCCTAAGCTGCTGTACACATTAAGAACTTCAGCCTGCTTCTTAAACGAAGAACTTCTATGTGGTTTCGACGAAGTCTTGAGAACAGGCCTGTGTAGCCTTCTCAATATCAACATGAGCGACGATCAATGGATCCAGGCATCTCTACCTGTTAGAAACGGTGGTCTGGGAATTCGTAGTGCCGTTATGCTGGAAACTTCCGCCTTTTTGGCATCAGCCGCTGGCACGCGAAACCTTCAAGACCGACTGCTACACGCTGTTCCTCTAACAATCACAGACCCGATGGTAGAGGAGGCCTTAAGTTCTTGGTCATCGAAATCGAACGCACCTCCTCCCATCGAGCAGGAGGTTCATATACAAAGAGAATGGGACAGCAAATTCATCTCAAATGCACTTCAAGGCCTATCGGAAAGAGCAAATGATTCTACTGCTAAAGCCAGATTGTTAGCCATTCAATCACCACACTCCGGAGACTGGCTCCATGCACTTCCAATTACAACAGCAGGATTACGGATGTCAGGAGAGGTCTTAAGAATAGCATCAGGCATCCGGCTGGGCACTGCACTGTGTGAAAAACACACCTGCAAATGTGGTGTCATAGTAGAATCCAACGGTCATCATGGATTCTCCTGCGTCAAAGGAGCAGGAAGACAACATCGACATGGCATGCTCAATTACGTTATTTGGCGGGCTTTCACCAGAGCCAAAATCCCTGCTATCAAAGAGCCCAATGGCTTCTCCAGATCTGACGGCAAAAGGCCTGACGGAGTCACCATCATACCTTGGCATAGTGGTCGTTGCATGGCGTGGGATGTGACGGTACCAGACGCTTTCGCTGCATCCTACGAACATCTAACATCGCAAAACGCAGGTGCAGCAGCGGAAAAAGCAGCTCATAATAAAGACTCCAAATATGGTGCTATCTCACAATCACATCATTTCGTTCCTGTAGCAGTCGAAACTGCAGGAAGCTGGCACACAGAATCACTGCAGTTTGTTCGAGAACTTGGAGGCAAGATCTCAGCAGCGACAGGCGACCAGCGTGAAACCAGTCATCTACTACAACGCCTATCAGTGGCCCTACAAATTGGAAACTCTCTCTCTGTTTTAGGCACCACAGATTGCAACAACACTGTAGCCAAGGAGAATGACAGCTTATAACAGGGATGGGCAAACTACGGCCCGCGGGCCAGATACGGCCCGCCAACGCTTTTTATCCGGCCCGCCAACGCATTTTATCTGGTCCAAACAATTCTTCAGAAAAGTAAAAAGTCATAAAATTCAGACCGCAAGAAGAATTCCTCATGCTGCTTTCTTATTTGCTATTCCGGTTTGTATTATTCGCATCCACTTACATCTGTGAACAAACATTTTCAGCTATGAAGATAAACAAATCCAAGTAAAAATCTCAGTTAGCTGACCTAAATTTGAACTCCATAATACGAATGTGAGCATAGTCTCTCGAAGCAGTTATTATCGGCTTCTCCAGCTCCGAGTGGTTTCTCGCTCTTCCTCATGATGCCCTAGTGGATCTTGCTTTTGTTACTAGTCGAATTGACCACTGTTCATCGACTCTTCTTGGCCTCACCTTGTAGTTCTGGGGCGACTAGATCGGGTTCTGTGCTCGCTGCTTGGCTCATTGTGCGAATTCCCAAATTCGGCTCTGTCTTTGCCTACATGCGCGATGTGTTGCACTGGCTGCCTGTGGCCCAACGGATCTCATACCGGATTGCTGCTTTGGTTTGACGCTGCACCCTTGGCTGTGCTCTTTCTTACCTCCAGGGGTGATCTCTGACGCCCAGTGGCCGACGTTGTAGCAGGCCCTCCATCTGCAATGACCTACCATCGGAGCTGCGTTTGCTACCTGTGACCAATCTAACTGCGTTTTATAAATCACTTAAGTCTTTTTTCAATAGCCGTGTCTGGGCTAGGAACACCCTGAGTAGGTTTGTTGAAGGTGAGCTATATAAGTGGCCAGAATTAATGAATGCAAGCAGCGCAATCACTCTGGATTAAGGGAAAATTGTTATGCATGTTCACAGTTGCATACGTCTCACAAGTTACAGCCAAAGTACAATTAATTTTAATTCGGTAAACTTTTTAAATTTGAGTTGTTATTAAAAGTTAGAAATTTTGTATCCTGGCCCTCCAAATTTTTTTGGCGTTTAATGTGGCCCAATGTGCCAAAAGTTTGCCCACCCCTGGCTTATAACAATATTGAAAACAGTTACTTTTAATCAGTCTGTACAAAAGTTTGTTGGCTTTATGAAGAAATAAATTTGTCTTATAATAATAATAATAATAATAATAATAATAATAATAATAATAATAATAATAATAATAATAATAATAATAATGCCGCGGCCTTTAGGGGCTCCTTTATGCAACACGATGGAGACGAGAACCCGTAAAACACAATTATGCTTAGTTTCTTAGAGCCTGAGGGATCCTTTCTACCTCGGGCAATAAAAAAAAAAAAAAAAAAAATAATAATAATAATAATAATTAAACGGTTTTATCCTCCGGATAGTTTCTAAGAACCTGAGGGATTATATGTACCTCGGGTAATTAAAATTAATAATAGTAATAATAATAATAACGATACTAGTAGTAGTAGTAGTAGTAGTAGTAGTAGTAGTAGTAGTAGTAGTAGTAGTAGTAGTAGTAGTAGTAGTAGTAGTAGTAGTAGTAGTAGTAGTAGTAGTAGTAGTAGTAGTAGTAGTAGTAGTAGTAGTAGTAGTAGTAGTAGTAGTAGTAGTAGTAGTAGTAGTAGTAGTAGTAGTAGTAGTAGTAGTAGTAGTAGTGGTGGTGGTAGTAGTAGTGGTAGTGGTAGTGGTAGTGGTAGCGGTAGCGGTAGCGGTAGCGGTAGCGGTAGCGGTAGCAGTCGTAGTAGTAGTAGTAGTAGTAGTAGTAGTAGTAGTAGTAGTAGTAGTGGTAGTAGTGGTAGTGGTGAGTAGTAGTAGTAGTAGTAGTAGTAGTAGTAGTAGTAGTAGTAGTAGTAGTGGTAGTAGTGGTAGTAGTAGTAGTAGTAGTAGTAGTAGTAGTAGTAGTAGTAGTAGTAGTGGTAGTAGTAGTAGTAGTAGTAGTAGTAGTAGTGGTAGTAGTAGTAGTAGTAGTAGTAGTAGTAGTAGTAGTAGTAGTAGTAGTAGTAGTAGTGTTGTAGTAGTAGTAGTAGTAGTAGTAGTAGTAGTAGTAGTAGTAGTAGTAGTAGTAGTAGTAGTAGTAGTAGTAGTAGTAGTAGTAGTAGCAGCAGTAGCAGTAGCAGTAGCAGTAGCAGTAGCAGTAGCAGTAGCAGTAGCAGTAGCAGTAGCAGTAGCAGTAGCAGTAGCAGTAGCAGCAGCAGCAGCAACAGCAGCAGCAGCAGTAGTAGTAGTAGTAGTAGTAGTAGTAGTAGTAGTAGTAGTAGTAGTAGTAGTAGTAGTAGTTGTAATGATGACTATTAGAAACAGTAGAAATAAAATTCATTGTATTGTCATCTGCTTCTTCGTCAACTATTATTCCGCAAATCATTATCTACTCTGCTTTCAATATTTTCTCGTGTATTGATTTTACATGACACTTCTAGCTGTATTAGGCCTACACCTTCAGGTAACAATGATGATCGGAAATGTTTTTAGAGAAACTAAGGTAGGCCTGCAGTTGGTTGGAAACTTGTAGATTAGGGTAAAGATATCTCACGGTATATCCTAATATTATCCGTTTGGTAAGATTAATATAAAATGATGAGTTTAAGATTGATTATCAGTTGGAACAAAATAAAAGTGACAAATACAAAAGAGTAAATATTATACTACAGCACTTTCCTAAATTTATGTCAGTGATGTTCCCAACAAAAAGGCCTGAAATATATTTACACTTAGACTCTAATGTTGCTGAAGAAGACAAGAAAAAGAAAACAATGATCATGATGCTGAACCCTATACAGTTTTGACTGATTTGTAAGGTCTGTTTCATTGAATGATAACAGTTGACGAAAACTTCCATTGGCTAAATTTTACTCAATTCAGTATTTTCATGTGAACTGCCGACATTTTGATTACCAATGTTTGAATGTTTCCACAGAAACACAGACGTCATTGGTGACCCAGATCCGGAAATTGATGATTTATTTTAGCAAAAGCTTTTAGAATATCTCCAGTCTGCACAAAATAACAATCGTTTTTAAATAATAGGCTATCGTTTATCAATTTATCGACTGGAGAATTGTAGTAGCCTACCCGTTACAGAATCAACACTTTGACGCTATTTAAAGTGATAGGCCCTATGCACAGATGCTGTAGAAAACACAAATGTTGCATGATAACGACGATGAGAATAATCAAATGAACTTTGGATCATAAATTAAACGAATAATAACATTCCAGAATCGTGCACAATAAACATTTTCAAATTCTGAGGGATGCTGTCTATCTGAGAAAAATAATTATACTACTGCTTTTATTTTATTATTATTAATATTAATTTAAATAATGATAATAAAAAATAATGAAACAAAAAGTATAACAATAATTCTTATCGAATATCATCAGTCATAGTGGTAGTAATTGTAGCTGTAGTAGTCGTTGTTGTTGTAATAAATTTAATTTAGTTAACAAACAGCCCAATTAACCTTTAGACGCTTTTTGCTTGTAGGACACGATCTATGATGGAACATGTCCAACTGTTTAAGGTAGGACTAACTGATTCTAGCACAGGTCATATGAATATACTGCAAATCGTAAATTGCTCAAAAATAACATAGAAAAGATACCACTTTAATCATATACATGTCTGATTCGTCTTCGAATCGAATATCGAAGCTTCGCAGGTCCCTAATGCACACATAGATACAAATATACATACATGCATATATATATTGGAAATATATATATAGCCTATATAATTATATGCAGCTCGTGCGAATGTCGTGCATATATATATATATATGTTATATATATATATATGCAGAATCATTATATATATATATATTATATATATATATATATATATATTATATGCAGCTCATACGAATGTCGTGCAATTTTCAATAAAATGCTTCGATCCAATGCTTTTGTGTTCTCTTCCACAGGATCTCATTCATACTCCTGTCTTTGGTCTCTTTAAGGTACAAATGAAACGCTACCTAATGTCCTAGGAGATTTAAATTGTTTGTATGGTTTGTTACTGTTCACTTGCACTGCATTGTTTGGAATCTTTGCAAATGATTTGAGCTGATTTTTTAAAATGTTCATAAAGTTGTGTGTTAGACTATGCATAAAATTATTAGAAATGATTCTGAAGTGATTTTGAAATGATCATGAAGTTGTTTGTAGGCTTATGTCCATGAAGTTGTTTGTATGTTATGTGTTGAATGGCAGCCTGTTAACTTCTTATGTGAGAAGGTAATCCAGGCTGTAGCGGGACTTTTGACTCTTTTGGATTTCGCTTTTGACGCAAGCACTTGAAATGCTATAGGAGGAATAATATTGTCATTACATTTGATTTGTATGCTGTGTGGTGTTTCAATAAAGAGTTTCAATCAATCAATCGCGATTTGGTGTCTAGTGTCGTCTCCTGCCGTCATTCTAGTCGTTCCTCTGTGATTGCACCCATCTGATGGTTTTCGGTTGTATCGGCTCAAGCTGGTCTCATTTGGGCTGCCAAAAGATTCAGCTGTATTTTCCTCTTATTTAAATCTTCTACACTGCAGTTCTGTTATTTTAGCTCTGTGAGATACTGTTCACCATCTGATGACGGCATAGGCAATCTCTTTAGCTGAAGAAATGGTTGAGACATCTAGATGTAAAGTGCTTTGTGCACAGATATCATCCAAACTGCTTCGGCTTATTCCCTGTAAAATTCAACTGATTTGGTTCAGTCACTTACAGTCGGCAGCTCCTAATGACGCACTCGCAAACTTAACTTTCCACTGCTTGCTTCACAAATTCTCTGTGTGCCCGAACAGGTGTCACAATGGATAAGAAATTGACCCTTTCTGAGCATTTTAAGACAGTACGTCGCGCATGCTTCATATGCACTAGAGTGGATTATGGTAACGCTATTTATGCGGGCCTGCCTCTGTTTCAATTTAATGAACTTAGCTCCGTTTAAACGCTGTAGCTCTTTTAATTGGTGATTTTTCAAAGTTTGGTAACATCTATATGCAGGACGGGCTGCCTCGGTTGCCTATGCGAAGACACGTTGCTTATGCTGATGCGTTACTGCCTGACCGGTTGTGCTCCATCCAACCTTAGAGATGTATTTTAGTGTCATTCTTACCTGGTTGCAGATTCTCTTCACATTCCAACACAAGATGAATTCTTTCCCCATCCTGCACTGACAAAACGTAAAACGGAATCTTCTCCGTCGGTGTTTTGCGTCTTATTTTTGAACTGACTCCCCTGCAAACTGCAACTTGAACTTTTCACTTCTCTATGCCACTATTTTGCAAGCGGTTGAAAACCAGCCTCTGATTGGTGTTCACTGTGAGAGGCGCTTTATACATTTATAAATACAATACAATACAGTCTATTTGTACTGTATTTTCCGTTCGGTACCACCTCTACAGTTTTCTTGCAGACGAGTTAAATAGCATGCACGTACAAATTGTATTAGATAAATGACAAGTTCATGAAAACAATTGTATAAATATAAGATTAACAGTAGTACGAATGACTTTCACTTTGAAAATAATGCTAATTCTGCAGAAAACGATAACGACAAGGATAATGATGATTATAATGATAATGATAGGTTAGCAATAACAATACTGATACTGGTCACAATAATGATACTTTCTGCCGGAGTTGTAGTGTAGTGCAAAGCTGATTTATTTGTCTGTTGGCTGGTTTAGTTGCTGACGACACTTCCGCCTTCAAAATGGTTCCTGAGCAGTGTTGTTCGTTTCCATTTTCACTGAATGGAGTCATTTACTACAACTGCATGCAGACCATCAAGTATACACTGAATACTGGTTGCCTCATGACCGGCAGAGTCTTTGCCTATTGTCAGCCACCTGCAGGTAAGCTGTGTGGCACCTTTCATATCACACACACACACACAAACACACACACACAAGCAATATCTATATCTGCATCGATCCCTATCCTTTCTCAGTCTAAGCGCAGTACATATTTCTGTTGCTGTCTCTCTTTGTTTGCCTTGCCCTGTATCTCTTTCGTTCTCTCATACCTCATACTCTGTTTTCCCAGAGACTATTTCTTAGGTTTTGAGATTATTTTAGTTTTTTACCTGAGGTAAGCTACATGTAACTTCAGGATTAAAAAACAGGGACGGCATTAGCCTGGGATCTTCGTTGATGTTGTTCTGAGTGCCAAAAGTGCTGTGAAAATTATTATTGTTATTATTATTATTATTATTAATTTTTTTGCCCGATGTAAGGAAAATCCCTCAGGCTCTAAGAAACTAAATAAAAGAAGCGTGATCAAGCTTGGAGTACGCGGTCCTCGTCCCCGGGGTACGGTGTGAAGGTGCCTCTAAAAGCAACGGCGTTAAAACGTTGAGTGCAAATTGAAAGCCTCTGGAAAAGGTAAGTTGTCTCCCTTTGAAACAGCGGCTGCACGGCGACGCAGCTCCACCAAGAACTCGCGACCCGCGCGAATGATTGGGCCTAGTGTTTCGACTGCAATTTTTTTCCCGCCAAGGTATACAGGATCCCTCAGGGACTTGAATATTAACTATTTAGAATGTATTATCATCATCATCATCATTATTATTATTATTATTATTATTATTATTATTATTATTATTATTATTATTATTATTATTATTATTATTATTATTATTATTAAAATCAGAGTTCTTAAAATAACGGTTCCAGGGCCCCATCGAACCCAGTTACGCGATAGCGTTGAACCGCTGCATTGTAACTGAAATATCTTGGAACAGAAAGAAAGTTTCCTGAGGATCTTCCGTTGTTCTTGTCAACCGTCGGCCCAGTTCCATGATGAAGGCCAGGCCTTCCGGTCCCATCGTTTAATTTTGTTATTATTATTATTTTTTTCGGAGGTAGGAATATTCACTCAGGCTCTTAGAAACTATCTTAGGTGTGCCATCTATCTGGAGTTAGTGGTCCTCACCCCGGTGCATTGTGCGAAAGTGCCCTTGAATTCTACGGCATTGAATCTCTGAGTGCATATGGATAAACGCTGGAACAGGTGCTCGGTCTCCAGAGCGTCGCCTGAGACGGCTGTCAGTCGGCGCCCCAACTCCATCAAGAATTCGCGGTCTGCACGGTTGACGGGGCCTAGCGACTCGACGGCCACAAGAACGAACTCGTGAGTAGCGAGGAAAAATGAATATTTGGGACGCTTCCGGTCTGCGACGTGTTTGGCCGTCCCTCCAGGCATAGTCGACGTCAGGTGGATGTCGGAGACAGCACAACTAAGACTGGTAGTTGCGTTTCATGCGACGTACTTGCCTCTCGCCCAAGGGACCAGTGTGGTCTTTTGCCATCGCAACGGATCAGGGCCGGAGGCTTCTTCGAGCTTGGAATGTCAGCTTTCATGAGGGCCGCTCTACCTGTCGATCGCCTGCAGACCATATCGTTGGAAGCTCATCGGGCTTCTTGTGCGTGACAATTTCATCTTGCAACAATCTCCTTTTAATATACGTAATGTTACACTTAATTCAGCTAAGTACAATTTGTCCTACGTTTCATAAATCGTAATTGTTTTGGATCAGTTACTACCATGCTGGCAGTGCCTTTGGGATGTTGTAGAAAGGCGCCGTGTAAATTATTGTTAAAAATACTTTATCAGTACTTTATTACGCGCGAAGGCAGAAACAAAGCAGACGTCACAAGATACATGCACAAATCTGAACAAACATAAAATCAAACTCACAGACTGCGAAAATGTTCGTAAAGATCATTTATGCAACTAAATTTACCGTTCAAGATGCCGGCGAGTTTAGATTCACAATGAAAGTGCTCAACAACGTAACACCAGAAAATATCCTGGAGAAAATTAGATGTCCAATGAACTAGTCGCCTATAGAACATCATGAGACGTTTCTTAATAATGTGATGTAAGTCTAGTCTACCAAGGTCCCAAATGAAGCCTTTAACAGATTCCCATTTATTAAAACCGAATAACTTTCTATAAACAGAGTTCCAACATGCATTCAGTTCATCTTCCTATCTCACTTTGTATTTAACTACGGCTGAGCATAGAACGAGAATTCCTGACTTCAGGCTTTAATATTCGTGAATATTGGGACTTTTTAATATTCGTAAATATTCGTAAATATTCACTGATTACGTTACTGTTTTCGCTTTGTTTTACCAACTAATTTAAGAATATCATTTTAAAATATGTGCAGTGGTTTTGCGGTGCTATAGTGCTGTGGTCCGTAAGTTGGTATTCTTATGCTTCCTACCCAAATCGTTCCCTACTCTTGAGAAACTCTGTAAAAAGCCGACCATAACCAGGGAGGGACTCGAGAACCTATGAAGCGAAAGGCGCCGATGCTCACTCAAATTTTGGCTTTGTGGCGAGACTAATACAAGTATCATTTGCGCGCTAAATTTGAATAGTGATTGATTATCATCATTATCAGTTTCTCTCTCTCTCTCTCTCTCTCTCAGTTTGTCTCTGTCTGTCTCTCTACGATTTGTCTCCCTCTGTATCCGCCTGTCTCTGTTTCTCTCTCTGCGGTCTCTGAAATTCTATATAATTTTAAGCTATAAATTATGTGGGCTACTGATGTTCCAGTACCGTTTGATTAATTATACGCCAGGTTCGGCTGAGGGCAAGGTCCTTCCACTCAGTGGAGGAATCTTGGGCTGAGGGATAAGGAATTATAGAGAGATCTGAGTCACACATAACGGTCGTTGTTCTTTACTACTGGTGTCGTTCATTTGGGCGCCAAACATGTGAATGTCGCATGATCTGCCCGCATATAGCCTATTGAGACTTCGAACAATAAACTAAGTGAAGCTACTGATATAAGATGAGTTACTGTAACAAGTAACTGTTCTTGTTCTAGTTCTAATACCTCCTTTTTGGCACTGAATGTTTTACTACTATTTCCCAATTTTGAAGAATTAAAAAAAATTAATATTCGTTGGCCAGTTTTAATATTCGTCAATATTCGTAAATTTCTAAAAATCTTAATATTCGTAATATCCGCATGCTCGTTCTATGCGGCTGAGGAGTGCGTTAATATTGCTAATATTGTTAATATTGTAAGTTAATACTTTATGAGGTCAGTGTTCTTGGTTTTGAGTGGTTCTTAAAAGTCCATTGAATTAATAGATATCTCAAAGAGGTGCTACATAAAACGTGTATTGCCTTACGTCATCTTTATCAAGATTATCTTCATTTAGATTTCACAACCGAGTACTACAATGGCAGTGTGATTGTGCCAAACAATACGCAACCAGTGGCGTCAGTATTCATTTTCGGGTGGTTTATCATACAAAAACACGTCGTTGACGACAGCATGATGTTCAACAAGTCTTGGAATAGCTACAGCATCGGATTCGGAGACCCTGGAGGAGAACATTACTGGTTCGGAAACGAGAATCTCTACCGTTTGACATCAACTGGTAACTGGAAGCTGAGAGTGGAAGTGGAGATGAACGACACTCGCAAATGGTATTCGGCAGAATACGAGTTTTTTCAACTCAGCGACGAAGCAATTGGCTACGTCCTCAACGTTTCCGGATTCACGGGAGACGCCGGCGACGCTTTCAACTACAACAACGAGGGCTGGAAGGCGGTGGGAATGAAATTCACGACCTTTGACAAAGATAACGACTGCACCTCCAAGAGCAATTGTGCTATTAACGGCATTGGCGGCTGGTGGTGGAACTATTGCAGCGTGTCTGGTTTGAATGGACACAACATCAAAATGACCACCTGGGGTGGCACCAGCAAATATATTTCAAGAAGCAGAATGATGATGAAAATGAATTAAGAGGGTTTCTTTCTTAGTTAGTATTTCCTCTACATTCCAACAGAAGGCATCACGTGTTGTCATATCACATCGTGGGTCTTCATCCGCAGTTGTTTCTCCAAGTTATCTTTTAAACACCTTCGATCGTAAAATGCTGGCCATCATTTGCCGTTTGTGTGTACAGTCCTGCATTTTCTAGGCAATCTTAGGTTCGAACCTGTTTATGCTTTCAAATGATTCTTGAACGACACTTTGTGTTGTGCATATTTGGTCACGTGACATATCCTATGCACATGGCTTTGAACGGGAAATACAATTACTGGGATGGGCATTTAGTTTTGGACTTGAGTACACGAAGTCTAGAAATTGTCGATGCTTTTAAATAAATTGAGTGAATCTATAAGATTTAGGCGACGAGCATTTACGAGCTTAAATTTTCGATGTCTTTGTAAATAAAAGATTTCTGTCTATCAGTTGGGATTTGGAAGCGGTGTGTTACACGTGTGAAGTGATATTTTATTGAAGCTGAAACAGACGAGTCTGAACAAATGTTTTGAAACTCAAGGCCATTTTAGTTGAAGCAGTGAGAATTGGCACCTTCAACAAAAATAGTGACATTCACGTTGGGGAGGCTTAGACTGCAACTTTAAAAAAAATGTGGAAAGGGTCAAGGCCGTAGATTACCATCGGCCTCTGCAAATTGCGAAGCTTTTCGGTTTGTTTTACCTCGACGACAACGAGGAGAGAAGGTCACGGCATAAGTAGTCGTCGTTGAGGAAGTTGGCACTGTTTGATGGCGCGATTTTCGAAATCAAGTAAAGTGTTCGACTTCGACGGAGTAATTTTGCAGAGAACAGGACCATCGCCATATCGCGTTCAGGTGGTTTCCACGGTTTGACGTCATAATGTCGATCATAATGTCGATCAACTTATCACCCATATTAAAAATTGTCGATCCGAGTCGGCATTGGCGTATTTAGGGGGTGGTTTTGCGGATTCAAATCCCCGAAAACAATGCATTACTGTTATTAAAAACTAAAAATGCAAAAAAATACGACCGTTTCCAATGAAAACCCCGGCAAACTTAAAGCCCCATCCGAATTATTTCCTGGCTACCCCCTGCGAGTCTAATTCATTTCTTGGGTTCTCCTGCCTCACATACGGAATTTTGATAAATAATTGTTGCGGTCAAATTAGAATCCGCTTAGATAAATCATGTTTTGCTAGAATCTTGGCGAGTAAAGGCAATTATATTGGAGTTTTTTAAAAGATTTTCTTTACTACGGATGCCGCTCTCTAATATGTCCTAAGATTTATAACACTACAAACGCGCCCCAACTCCATCAAGAATTCGCGGTCTGCACGGTTGACGGGGCCTAGCTACTCGACGGCCACAAGAACGAACTCGTGAGTGGCGAGGAAAGATGAATATTTGGCACGCTTCCGGTCTGCGACGTGTTTGGCCGCCCCTCCAGGCATAGTCGACGTCAGGTCAGGAGACAGCACAAGTACGAACGGAATTTGCGTCCCAAGCGACGTACTTGCCTCTCGCCCAAGGGACCAGTGTGGCCCCATCTGGTCTCTTGCCATAGCAACGGATCAGTCCCGGAGGCTCCTTCGAGCTTGGGATGTCAGCTTTCATGAGGGCCGCTCTACCTGTCGATCGCCTGCAGACCACATCGTCGAAAGCTCATCGGGTTTCTTGTGCGTGACAATTTCATCTTGGAACAATCTCCTTTAAATGGTTACCCGTCAGAACGGCCCAGGCCAAATCGACCCCGACAAAACGGCCCCGACAAATGGACTCCGACAAAATGGCCCTGACAAAACAGCCCCGTCAAATCGGCCCTCGTCATATCGACCCAGAAATATCGGCCCCCGTCATATCGGCCCTATACAATATCCATTTAGGCAAGCAATTAGTTTCATCATTCCAACTTCCATTTTAAACTGAACACATAAAATAATTTGGCCGCGTAGACTACGGTTTTACCAATCCAAGTTCTATTTACGCAAAGACTTCTTTTCATCAATCCAACTTAAGAGTACTTGTGACATGAGATAATTCATGAGAGGCCGATGTGACTGGGGTCGATATGACTTGGGCCGATGTGACGGGGCCGTTATGATGGGGCCGATATGATGGGGCTGTTTTGTCGGGGCCGTTTTGTCGGGGCTCATTTGTCGGGCCGTTTTGTCGGGGCCGATTTGTCCTGGGCCGTTCTGACGGGGTAGCCCTTTTAATATAAGTAATGTTACAATTAATTCAGCTCAGTACAATTTCTCCTTCGTTTCTTAAATCGTTATTGTTTGGATCAGTTAGCTACCATGCTGGCAGTGCCTTCGGGATGTTGTAGAAAGGCGCCATATAAATGATTGTTAATAATACGTTATTAGGCCAGTTTCCGTGGTTTTGAGTGGTTCTTAAAAGTCCATTGAATTAAAAGATATCTCAAAGAGCGCTACAAAAAATGTCCACTGCATTACGCTGTCTTTATCAACATTTTCTTTATTTAGGTTTCACAGCCGACTACTACAATGGCAGTGTGATTGTGCCAAACAATGCGCAACCAGTGGCATCAGTATTCATTTTCGAATGGTTTATCATCCAGAAGCACGTCGTTGACGACAGCATGATGTTCAACAGGTCTTGGAATAGCTACAGCATCGGTTTCGGAGACCCTGGAGGAGAACATTACTGGTTCGGAAACGAGAATCTCTACCGTTTGACATCAACTGGAAACTGGAAGCTGAGAGTGGAAGTGGAGTCGAACGACACTCGCAAATGGTATTCGGCTGAATACGGGTTTTTTCAGCTGAGCGACGAAGCCAGTGGCTACGTCCTCAACGTTTCCGGATTCACGGGAGACGCCGGCGACGCTTTCAACTACAACGTCGCGTACCTTAAGGCGGTGGGAATGAAATTCACGACCTTTGACAAAGATAACGATGTCTCCAACTTGAGCAACTGCGCAATAAACGGTATTGGCGGATGGTGGTGGAACTATTGCAGTGTGTCTGGTTTGAATTCGCACTACATCAAAATGAACACCTGGAATGGCCCCGCAAAATATATTTCCAGAAGCAGAATGATGATGAAAAGGAATTAAGGAGGTTTCTTTTTTATGTGGTATTTGCTCTACATTCCAACAGAAGGCATAACATGTTGTCATATCCTAGACCTTCATCCCCAGTTGTTTCTCCAAGTTTTCTTTTAAACACATTCGATCGTAAAATGCTGGCCATCATTTGCCGTTTGTATGTACAGCCCCGCATCTTCTAGGCAATCTTAGGCTCGAACCTGTTTATGCTTTTAAATGATTCTTGAACGACGCTTTGTGTTGTGCATATTTGGTCACGTGACATATCCTATGCACAAAGCACGATACGGGAATGACTGGGATGGGCATTTAGTTGTGGACTTGGGTGCACGAGGTCTGGACGTTTTAAATGCTTTTAAATAAATGGAGTGAATGTATAACATTTAGGCGACGTGGATCTACGGGCTTAAATTTTCGATGTCTTTGAAAATGAAAGATTTCTATTTGGAAACGGTGTGTTAAACGTGTGAAATGATATTTTGTTGACGCTGAAACAGACCAGCCTGAAAAAATGTTTTGAAACTCAGGGCCAGTTTAGTTGGAACATTGAGAATTGTCACCTTCAACAAAATAGTGGTATTCACGTTTGGGAGGCTTAGACTTCCAACTTTTGAAGATATGTGGAAAGAGTCAAGGCCAGAGTTCACCATCGGTCTCTTCTAATTGCGAAGGGTTTTCAGTTGTATTTACATCAATGACAATGAGGAGAGAAGGCCGCGGAATAGAATGGTCGTCGTTGAGGAAGTTGGTTATGATTTTACTTTTCACTCTGGTGACCATTTTTGAGGGGGCTATTTTCGAAATCAAGGAAAGTGGTTGATGGAGTAATTGTGCAGAAAACCGGACCATCGTCATGTCGCGTTCAGGCGGTACCCAAAGTTCGGCGTCATAAAATCGATCAACTTGTCACCCATATTGAAAATTGTTGATCTGGATTGAGATCATTACTTGGGTTCTCCGATATAGGGACCATTTTCGATCTACTCTGACAAATAGGTTGTGCAATCGAGTTTTGAGGCTTGGATGTAGCACGTGACCAACCGACGCACAGGAAGTCTACATAAACTCGGGGAGACGAAAATTGGGATTCTTTTGGGAATCATGGCCTACAGGAATCGCTGTGTGGTTGGTAATCGTTTTCTGAGAATTTCGATATGAGAGTTTATTCTTATTCTTATTCTTATGTTCATCATGGATTTCATCTCTCTGTTTATTATTATATTTTCATTTACCTATCACTGGGGTCAAATTCGTATATTAAATTACTTTTATATTTTGATCGAGTAGCATCCTTCTTCAAAGAGCTAGTTCTTTGATCAGTTAAAATGAGAACTCTCGAATGAATCTCGCAGAGGTATGCTATCTTAATAAGACGACATAGCTTCGTCTTGTTTGAAAATGGATACATGATGTAATGATCAATGCCAGATTGGAGATCCAAAATTTGCTTTAAAGTCATTTGAAATTCTTATCTTTAGCTTGGATTCTATAAATCATCGTCTCGCCTTTTTTCATGCTTATTGTCCTCCCTTCCTCTCTCTCACTCTATGACTTTCTTACTGCATTAATTCATTCACGTGACTCGTTTAATTGATTCATCCAATTAATGAACAAAGTTCCGACATCACAATAACAATTATACACGAAAATCTATGCCATGGGCGGCACAAAGCAGGCTCCATCGAAAATGTCTTACATAATGTAGCCGCTTATAACATGACACAAGAATACAATAACAAATGAATAACTTAAAGTAGGCTAATCAAATTGTTTCGTAGAATTCTTGGCTATTTAAAGTAGACTAAGTAAAAATCAAGCATGAAGCCTACACCCAAAATAAAACAAACGAGATTGTCTAATTGATACTCTGTTAAAATGGTACACGTAGGCCCATGTTGTTTTAAATGTACCATTTCGAACAAAGGCTAGACTATGCAATAAATGATTAGCAACTTGTTCCATATGGTACGACAAGCAAATTTGATAGAAAATAGCCTAGAATTTGAGAGCAAGAGAAAGTGCATTAGTATGCTGATGCTGTATGCTACAGCATCATGTTACCTTGAAACCGCAACAGTAGGTGTTTTACTTAATAAAAAAAGCAGGTTCAAAGGACATAGCCAGTAGTTTAAAGAACTTCATAATCTTCTGGACCGGTGCATAAGCGCGATGAAAAGTTCGAGGATTTTTATTTTGGGATACCGCTCGCACATGAACCAACCAACGGATTCCTATCTACAGTAGGGCTGAAGGACGACGTCATGTTCAGAACTACTGGGCTAGGTTGCTTCAGTAATGTTGAGTGTGCTATGTACACTATTGATGGAACTTGGTCTAGGAACGCTGAACAATGACGGAAGCAGGCGAAACTATAATATCTTAAATTAAATTAAATAATTTAAAGAGGTGCAGGCGAAAATGGAATAGATTATTACTCGATTAAAAAAATTAGCAACTGATAATTAACAGTTTATTACAATTATCAGCTAATGTAAAAACATATCTAGCATCCTATTTAGCGTGCGTAAATTTAAAACCAAGAATATGCACCCGAAATCTCATTATGCAGCACAGCAGTAGTCCCCGCCTTCAAGTACGCGTGTGAGGTATTGATGTTTTAAAGTAGACAGGCATATATGAATGTGTGTAAATATGCGCATATTTGTATGTAGTATATGTATGCATATATGTTTTGTGTATGCATGTGTATGTCAGTATGGATATAGACATTTGTGTGTATGAAAGCATGCATGCACACACAAATCCGCCCCGTTCCCACCTAGAAATCGAAAATGCTGCGACCGGATACTTCAAGGACCGCCGTAAATGAAAGATACACCCACCTGTAATCTAACACGGTTTATCTATTCAGATGTTGCGTTCTGGACATGACAAGCACGGGCAAGACCCGTGTTAGTTCGAAACATGTAGCGTAGGATGAGAAAAGACGCCCAACTAATGCATAATAAACCAGAATTAGGATTGGGCAGCAGTCAAACGCTGGGTTATTTAATCTAATCTAATGAATTTCATAGCACCGCTATTATATTGTTCAAGACATCAGTGGAAGTTCATTTCGAGTGAAATCGCAATTAGAAAAGAAGCCAAGTATCACCAGCTTGCAAGTGGCAGTCAAGAGCAGTGTCGGGTCATGTGTAATGTAAATAGTAGCGGGTCCAATACAGAACCCAGTGGTACACCTCAATTCCGGACAGTGGGCGAAGATATTTGCATGAATTGATTGAGTCCATGAGTGCAGGTAAGATGCGAACTAAACCAAGAAAGGTATCAGATATCAACCGAACAGTGTTCGATCAACCGGAAACATGCATCAGTAGAATGGTAAAACAATACGGAGCAGCTTGTTCCGACAATAACATAGACAGATGGCTGGGAAGGTAGAGTACGAGTGTACATGTATGACAGCGTAAAGAAAATATGGACCGATATATAGCGAAGGATTTTAACAGCACCTTGTAAGTAAATGAACCTAAGGACTATAATGTTTATAAATGCATTTCGCGGGTACATGAGCATCGTGTAGAGAGAAATAGGAAATGTTTCTTCCGAAGGATCTGTCGTTAAGTTAGAGGAGATTTAAAAAAACCGCTGGATTAGTCGGTAAGCGACTAACCTCGAAGTTTTCTTAGGACTAACTTCAAAGAGTGATGGGAATTATTGATGGAAATGTGCGACGAGAAAACCTAACAATGAGTGGACAGATGATATCAAGGATTGTGCAAACAAGTTCTGTACAGCTTGAGAATATCAGCGAAAGATTGGGAACTGTGGAAACAAATGACGATGTATGCATTGGACATCTACGGGCGTTTGGCCCATTGATCTTGATGATGATGCATTGAGCGTTGGATTACTGTGAATGCGTTTGGGCTTAAGACGAAGAGTGATTCGGGCTCGGAAGGCACTACCGATGAGTTTATATGGGTAAATGTAAACAACTGTATTCGCTACCTTAATCTTATTATCTTTAGTGTTTTTTCCATTTATGCTTACGTGTGACCGTGACTGAGAAATGCCCTAATAAAGTGAAAATATTAATTTTCGTGAAACGCGCAAAGAGACCAATTCGCCATAAGAATTAATGCGTCAAGGTGAGTGTTTTCCATTACTGACTTTCATGTCCCTTTGCTACTCTTGCTTGAAGTCATAGTCGTCGAATATTATTATGAATTGACCAATCGTGTTGAAATTTGTTTTGTGGAGAATTCATGTACGAAAACTTATGAGGCATTAATTAAAAAATTACATATATATATATATACGTCAATTTACTATACTCAAAAACATCGACGTCCTCTAGAGTCTAGACAAACTGGTTTGCCCAGATCATAATAATTATGATTAACTTTAACTCACAATTTCTCATAAATAGCAGCGAGGAGACACTTTTGTCTTTACAAATTGTGATAGAAACGTGCGGCCTTTACTTAATTATTCAACAAGTTCAACGAAATCCATGAAACTCACACAGTCTATATAAATTCCGACTTTTTGACAGTTTTTAAGGCACTCTCTCGTATGTCCTCTTTCTGCATGCCTGGTAACAGCGGACGTACATAGCCTAATAATTAAATAAATTTAGAAAGGTCGCCAAATATGCTCACGGTCAAAGATTGAACTTGCACGTTAATGGTCCTATTATGTACAATGTATATCGCAGTTGTTTTACAGTTAATTTAGAGCATTGTCCCAACCAAAATATGTAATCTGCTCCATATGTTGTTTGGGAGGGGGCTCTAGGATAATGGTTGCACTGTGACACGAAGAGCAGAAGATCAGCATGGACGCGGGATCGCTACCATCCAAAAGGTCCACTCAGCCTTTTATTCGCCAAATGACGTTGGTAAAATGAGCAGTAGGACGATCGCCTTGCATGGCTACCAAACAGTAAATTAGACTCCTGTAATCACGTCTGATCAACGGTTCATACTATGATATTGTTGCGCCGACTGTGGATGCAGACAGTCGCATGTTCTGCGCCCTTTCCTTCGGCCTCGCCTGGGCTACGGCGCTATAGAAATCGTATTATTATTATTATTATTATTATTATTATTGTTATTATTATTATTATTATTATTTTTTTTTTGCCCGTGTCTGGAAAGGCCCTACTTATTATTATTATTATTATTATTATTATTATTATTATTATTATTATTATTATTATTATTATTATTATTATTATTATTATTATTATTTCCCGAGGTAGTTCTATTCCCTCAGGCTATGAAAACTATGTCCGAAGACGTGGGGTCTGGAGCGCAATAATAACAAATAATAATAATATTATTATTATTATTATTATTATTATTATTATTATTATTATTATTATTATTATTATTATTATTATTATTATTATTATTATGAATTGCAATATACTGCGGTGTGTCAGTCTGAAATAATAAAACGAAGATTGTTATTAGTTTGTTCAATGTGTAATCCGAAACACTTCCGCTACATTGATCCTAGCAGCCGCAGTTCATTGTAAAGGTCTGAAGATCGATTTCAGGACAGACCGCTGCGCATTGGCTCAAATTTCTCCTTAAATATCGTTATTGATGAATGACGTTCCATTCTTTGGGGGACAATCCTATAATCTGTCGATCTTCCATCACATAAGGAGAAGCTCTGGAAAACAAACTCAAACAAGATCTCTTTGGATGGATGGATGGATGGATGGATGGATGGATGGATGGATGGATGGATGGATGGATGGATGGATGGATGGATGGATGGATGGATGGGTGGGTGGGTGGGTGGGTGGGTGGGTGGGTGGGTGGGTGGGTGGGTGGGTGGGTGGGTGGGTTGGGTGGTGGGTGGGTGGGTGGATGGGTGGGTGGGTGGATGGATGGATGGATGGATGGATGGATGGATGGATGGATGGATGGATGGATGGATGGATGGATGGATGGATGGATGGATGGATGGATGGATGGATGGATGGATGGATGGATGGATGGATGGATGGATGGATGGATGGATGGATGGATGGATGGATGGATGGATGGATGGATGGATGGATGGATGGATGGATGGATGGATGGATGGATGGATGGATGGATGGATGGATGGATGGATGGATGGATGGGTGGGTGGGTGGGTGGTTGGGTGGGTGGGTGGGTTTTGGGTGGGTGGGTGGGTTGGGTGGGTGGGTGGGTGGGTGGGTGGGTGGGTGGGTGGGTGGATGGATGGATGGATGGATGGATGGATGGATGGATGGATGGATGGATGGATGGATGGATGGATGGATGGATGGATGGATGGATGGATGGATGGATGGATGGATGGATTGATGGATGGATGGATGGATGGATGGATGGATGGATGGATGGATGGATGGATGGATGGATGGATGGATGGATGGATGGATGGATGGATGGATGGATGGATGGATGGATGGATGGATGGATGGATGGATGGATGGATGGATGGATGGATGGATGGATGGATGGATGGATGGATGGATGGATGTTATCGTTTTATTTGATAATGTAGAGAAGGGGCCTAAGACAAATCTCTGCGGTAGACCAAATGGGCAGGGACCAACAGAGCACCTACTGGGCCCATGAACCACACACAAAAACGATCATGCAGGAAACATAAAAGCCACAGTCCCAAAAATGGACATGATTCAGCTTATCTCTTCACAGTTTGCAGTTATTTAGCTTCTGTGAAGTCAGAATTCGTCAATCCAGCTTCGGATTATATTCAGACTTTCACATCGCAGTTTTCTGTTACTTAGCTTGGAATGAGATTGGGATTCATCAATCCAGCAACGTTGGATAATGTTACGACAACAAATTATTACTACAGTAACATTGTCAAGGTCACTACATAGAATATCAAGTTGCCGAATTCTTTGTATACACGATTTGGTAGCCTTCCTAATTAGAGACGATGCAAAATATTAATCGATGGACTTGATCAATGTTAGCAGAGCTATTCCCTAATACATGAAATTATTCTAAGTTGTATAGCACCTGAAAGTGTGTCCAGTGGCGTACGGAGCTTAAATTTTTGCTTTTCCCTTTTATACAATCATTCTCAGAAGCCGCCCTGTCCTCCGCCCGTGCCGCCCCCTCATTACGCCACTGTAATACTGGATTATTTTTCTTCCTTTCCTTCTTTCTTTGACTTTTAACTTATTTTTTCATAAGTTTTGCTCATCGCATCTGTGTCCATTGCTCAAGGTATCAACCGATGGTGCATATGAGATTGTCATGGCTCATCCATTCCGTTCCATCTAAACTGTTCAACCCTTTCCTACATCTGGACCCACTTCAATTTCTACAATTTTGAGAATCATCAGTTATACTATTGCCTCTTCAAATACGGGGTTCAACTAAATTTACAGATGGAAAGTTGGAGTTTATCTCTTGAACACAGTGGACAACATTCCTACTCAAAATTCACTTGCAATAATTTCATTCTATATGTATTCTCACATCTAACAGCAAATAATGACTTGATAGCCTAGATTGTTACTAAAACCGGTATAAATAATTTTAATTAACTTTATCAGAAATAACTCAGAGAATTTGAGCATTCTTCAACGATTATGCGAGTTTATTTAAATTTGCCTCGTTTGACCACTACACGGTTAATAACAGATGTCTTCTATCATTGTCCGTACGCGCCGATGTATCTATGTATGTACTGCATGTATGTGTGCATGTATGTATGTACGTATTTCTGTGTGCATGTTGGTACATATAATAGGTCTATCTTTGTTTCTATGCATGTATCTATTGTTAAATCTTGTGCTACGTGGTGTGCTGCATGCATCAGTGTGTGTTCTGTTGTAGGAAATTGTATACACATTGCACAATCAAGCACACAGTGACAGCCCCTAGTGAAGGTGCTGTTTCGTTTCTAGAGTAATTCTAGTGATAGTATAGCAAAAGCGCGATTCATTGCAGCGCAATCGCCGGCAAATAGCATGATCTCTAGACTTGCTGTCCGGTCCTTTGTATTATGTTGTGAACATTAAACGAATTGAATGACACTCAAATTCCTCTGATCTCATTCTATGCAGGTAGGCCTATTATGCTCGCGGTCCTCGTGCTTTTCTTCAGCGCTATGACGGGGTTGTCTCGTATTCGTGATGTTCAAAGGGACGATGCATGCATAATTTAGATCGTTTTAACGAGGTCTGCCTCATTGAATGGGAGCCTACGTAACAACTGAGGTTTCGTTATGACCAGTTAGCAAACTCTGATTAGGCTATATACTCACTTATTGGGATGCGATCCGAAACCTTCACGCATAAAGATGAATAATACAGACGCAGCAGGTACGATCACCGCTCTTCCACTATTCTTCGATTGCGAAGCGTGTGTTTCGAAAGTGCGTTAATGCTGTCTAGTTGCCTCCAACATAGGAATCTACTAAATGAAACAATTTCATGTATTATCGATTCATTTATTTAAATTTGTTTATTGCACAAGTGTTTTGGTTGCATGGTTTACGAGCTGACGCACCAGTTTAAACAAACTGTTTCTGTGTGGAATGCCAAATACTTAATTGAGAGAGCAGCAAGATTGAGTTGAATAGACACATGGAAATTCGTAAGTGTAAGAAACATACAGCTTTGTCGAAGATTATAGCTAAGCTTCTGAAACGGTAGCTTGTGACGTTTTTCTCGAATCTTCAGCTTGTGACTTTTCTTGATTCATTCAAAGCTAATGAAAGGCAGTGGGTGCTTTTTGGCTTACCAAGTTCCTGCATTTTGTTGCAGCAGTCGTGACAACAAATGGATGGACCGTAACCAGGTTATATGAAGCATGACCATCAACAATTTTAGAGAATCTGGAGCCTTACATTAACAATCTCTGGAAACTTATAATAAGTGTAAGCGGCGAACATTCTCTCTTGGATACTTTTACAGTATAATGCGACGAAGATGACATCATCCGGTACAATCCTGCTGATTTTTCTACTGATGGTCCCAGCAACTCTTGGAACCTTCCAGAAGCTGGTAATCTCCAACGGAGTATTCCCATGCGCCGCCGATTCACCTGCGAAGGTCTTTCCCATTGAAGAGATACCCTCGGTTCCAAAGTGTGTTCCATCGTCTGTCTTGTGTTCCTGGAAGTGCCACATGGAACCAAACTGCACCGGTTACAACGTTAACACCGCGCACAACCAGTGTCAGCTCTATGACTACATTCCAATCAACTTTGTGATCAATAAGACGTGCGAATATTTCCAGGTTAGCGTTCCATTTTGCCTAAAACATATGACGAATTGAAGCATGTCATATTTGAGCATTATGGTGAAGCAGATTCGCTAATTTAGGATTTATTGTAGCAACAGCTCCCAGAATTTGTTCAGTTTGCACAAAATAACCCATCATTGTTTTTAAAATAGGCAATCGTTTATCAATTCATCGATTGTAGTACCTTTTTAGAATCAACACCTTTGATGCTGTATAACGTGATATGCACAGCTGCTGTAGAAATCGCAACTGTAGCATGATGATGACAGCGATAATTAAAAAAAATGAAATTTTGGATCATAAATCAAAGCAATAGGCCTAATAACATTCCAGAACCGTGCACAATAAAAAAATTAAAATTCTGAGGGATCCTGTCTATCTGAGAAAAACAATTATACCTCGGTTTTATATTATTATTTTAGATACTAATATAAACAATAGTTATAGAAAATAATTACGGAACAACGATCATAAAGATAATAATTCTTATTCTTGTTATCGAATATCATCAATCATAATAATATTCCAGTCGCTGTAGTAACAGTAGAGGCAACGTTGTAGTGGTAGTCGTGGTAGCTATTAATAGCTTTAATTTATAATTCACATTAAATTCTAACCATTAGCCCAATTAACCTTTAAAAGCTGTTTTGTTTGCTTGCAGGACACGATATATGACGGAACATGTCCATCTGCTAAAGGTAGGACTAAATGATTCTATCACAGATCAGGTGAATATACTGCAACCTATATAATACTGCTCAAAAATAATAGAAAAAGACACAAACCGCTTTTATCATTTGGATAATCTTTAGAACATGACTCAAATTGAAGAGAAAAATGCACAGTTTTTATATTTTACTGGTTATCTCAACGTAAGTGGCACTAATAAGTCTCGAGGTTAATGTTAGAAACAACATCAAAACGATAATCCGGTTAAAGATGAGGCGAGACCAGTTTTGGATAGCTGGATAATTGAATATCGTAACGAGAAATCGACTTCAGGATTTTAAAGAGTAAGTCTCTCGTAACAAGGGACATTTATTTGATTTATTTAGTACCTCGTCCTTCCAATGCAGGTATCTTCATCAGTCAAAGCATCTTCTCCATTCGTCTCTGACTCTCTCTGTCCATTGCCAGACTTTCATCCTCGTCCCACGACATCTCCAAGCACCTCAAGTCGTCCTTGAAGGTCTCCGGCCAGTTCTGCCGCGGTGTTCCCCTATTTCCTGTTTCCCTCAGTGATCCATGCAGCTCATCATTTGGTTGGCTCGTTTATCCTAGTCTATACGAATCACATCTCCCATCCATTTTCATTTATTCTTTCTGATAATTTCTTTAGACCCTCTTCTCCCGTTCACTCTCTTATGGTTTTATTACGTATTTTATTACGACATGAAAGATGCAGCATTCTCCTCAGCCACTTATGACATGCCGCCTCCAGTCTTGTTTTTCTTGCCACAGTCATCGGCCAGGTCTCTGTTCCGTACAGCAGCGCACGCAACGCTATTGCATCAACATGGACGTCATTCGGAGGGGACAAAGGGCAAATGCCCATAGTATTTTGTGGAAAAATCAACTATTTATATGTATGTCACTGCATTTGGTGATTTTGATGATATGATATATCTCTATTCATCACTCGCTAGTCTAGGACAGCAGAAAATCAGACATAGCAAGTAATAAATAGGAACAAGAGGAAAACATGTTAGATCATTAACCACAGTTTTGCACATGTATACTAAATACAGAACTTAACTAGCTGGCCAAATGTTGCCCCACCCCCACCTCCAGAATATATTTTGTCTACCCCGAAAAAATTCAAATGACGTAGCTAAGACGAACCTTAGTCTTCAGACTGCATCCATTGTTCTTCCAAAATTATCCTTTCAAGTTTCCGAACGCAGCACAATGCATATCTACAATACACGACCAAGGCCACATGATCTCACCCTACCTAGAGTTGATGCCTTTGCAAAAAGAAGTTTTATTATGATATTGTTATATGACTTTGCATAAATGTTTCTATTATTTATATCCTCTGTAAGCTCCTGTGTGTTTAATGGTAGTCAAATAAAAAATATACTTACTTACTTATTTCAAAGTTTGGCAATATCTACATGCAGGACGGGCTACCTCGGTTGCCTATGCGAAGACACGTTGCTTATGATGATGCGTTACTGCCTGACCGGTTGTGCTCCATCCTACCGTAGAAAGCCATGTATTTTAGTGTCACACTTACTGGTTGCAGATCTCTTCATATTGCAACTCTAAGTGAATTCCTATCCCACTGACAAAACATAACACGGAATCTACTCTGTGGGTGTCTCGTGTCTCATTTGTGAACCGAGTTTCATACTAACTGCACCTTGACCCTGTCACTTCTCATAGCGATTATTTTGCAAGCGGTTGAAGGTCATTCTATTTTATCGTAGTCTTGTATCGCTAATATTTAATTGAATAGGAGCTATTTAGAGAAGATAAGTTACAAATACATGCAATCAAACATATAAATACAAGATTAACAACAGTACGAGTGACTTTTACTGTGAAAATGATGCTAATTATACACAAAACGATAATGATAATGATTATCATAATGATAATGATGGGGAAACTATATTTATATATAACGAAACTGAGAGTGATAATGAGAATATCTGGAGATTGGAAAGATGTAGTACAAACGATGAATTTTGTTTGTCTGTTGATTGGTTAAGATGCTCATAACATTGCTGCCTTCAAACTGGTTCCTGAGCAGTGTTGTTCGTTTCCATTTTCACTGAACGGAGTTATTTACTACAACTGCACGAAAAACTCCTTGTATCCACGCAGAAACGGTTGCTTCATGGCCGGCAGAGTCTGGGCCTATTGTCAGCCTTCTACAGGTAATCTGTGCTGTGTGGCACCATTCATATCTCACACTCACACATACAATATCTATATCTGCATACATCCCAATCCTTTCTGTGTCTTTGTACGATAGGCCGTAACCGGCTAAGTACAGTACTGTATTGTATTGTATTGTATTTGAACACTTGTTATAGCGCCCCTACCAGATTGCCCATTCAGAGGCGCTCCCGACTACTGCGCGGACGCTGAATCGGAGTTTCACGCCGAAGCGCATGAGCAATTGCGACTGTAGGACTTGCCCAGGGTCCCTACGCGGCGGCTTTGAGGTGGATTCGAACCCGCAACCCTCCTGCTGCAAGGCACCGAACATACTTCTATTCCACCGCGCCCCAGTTGTATTGTGTTGTGTTGTATTGTATTGTACTCCACGTTTATAATGCGACCGAGCCACCCGCAGTAAAGATCCGAGAAATTAATCTCTGATAAACCGACCGACCCGGAATCGAACCCGGGCCGCCGACGTGGAGAGCGGGCTACCAACCCACTCGGCCACTCAGGATATAGTACCTATATCTTTTGCTTCTATCTTTGTGTATCTGGCCCTGTATCTCTTTCGTTCTCTCATACTCTGTTTTCCTAGAGTCTATTATTTTGTTAACTTTTGAGACTATTATTAGTTTTTTTTACCTGAGGTACATGTAACCCCTAGGATTATAGGATTAAAAACAGGGATAGCATTATCCTGGGATGGCTAGTCTTCGTTGATGCCGTGATTAGTACCAAAAGCGCTGTGAAAATTAATTTTATTATTATTTTATTATTATTATTATTATTATTATTATTATTATTATTATTATTATTATTATTTCAAGTCAACTAAGGTTTTTATGGTTTGGAAGGCTACGACTGGCACTGTTCCGGACTACATTGCTGAACTGTGCCTTCCAGTTGGCACTCAAACTGGTCGGCGGGCTCTCCGGTCTGCCTCGCGAAATGACTTGATTGTACCTTCGTTTCGAACCACCACACGTGCTCGTCGGGACTTCTTGATTGCGGCGCCACGGATCTGGAATACTCTTCCGCCATCTGTGCGTGCCACTAATGCTGCATGTGGTTACATGGTTTTCTCTCGACTCTTAAAGACGCACTTTTTCAGCTGTTTGATGGCCATGTGTTGAGCGCTTCTGTGAGACTCTTAAGTGGCGCTATATAAATGTCTTGTTACATTACATTACATTACATAAAAGGGCTCACGAAAATTACTGGTCTTTATTGGCTATACTTTGTCAGGTTAATTTTTCTTTCTAGTTATAGTTATAGTCACTACAAGGCATATTACTGCAACTACGACTATAACTGCTACTTCCATTGCACCAGCGCTGATATTTCTGCTACTACTACTTCTACTAATTTATTACTACTGCCACCATTTATACCACTACTGCTGCTAATGCTCCATGTGTATGTACAGGTAAACTTTCGGAATTTACTACGATGATTTAAATCTGAATATCGACTATAATCTTCATTAATGAATCAAGCTTTTCTTTGTTTGAGGCGAAACTTTAAAACGTTTTTCACACAGTCTACTCAATGACATCTTAATTAAATAAACGCAACTTCGATGTATGTACGCACGGTGGCATTGAATATCGTTCTCACTTAGATACCTCGCAGGTGTTTCTTGTGTGGTAGGCCTACTGTTTGATAGAAAACTGGTTAGGAAACCGTTTGCGTCATCAAGAATAAAACTCCCATCAACCATTGCTCAGGTGACAAGAAATTAAATTTGAATGCAACAGAAGTTTACAACAGAGAATCTCGACAAGTTCATAGTTGTCGTTCATAGTCTGCTAATCATAAGCTAACCTGTCAGTTGATGAGCAGATTCAAACGAATGCCCTAACGAAACGGGATGGTTCACTGCCAATGTTTATATATAGGCCATAGTCTATGCAGCCACAACGGAGGTACGATACAATGGTGCAGAGTATTAAACACTCGATTATAATAATTATAAGTCATTACACATCTTTTAAGATGTCGCAATTTTTGCTATCCAAATACTATATTGCACCCATAGAAACATGTGCACTTGGGCTACAGGTATGGTTAGGCCTACTATGCTTAGTAGGGGTCTGCGGGTATACCCGTACCCGCGGGTTTACCCGTACCCGACCCGTACCCGCGGGTCGGGTACGGGTCGGGTACGCTTTTCACGGGTCGGGTCGGGTACGGGTAGGGTCATCACGGGTACGGGTATACCCGGTTTTACCCGTACCGACGTGAAGTTTTGGGGTTACAATGTCACCGTTTCATGTAATAGAGAATGCAATCGCATAATGGGCCTGATCGAGTCTGCAACGTACTATTAACAGTTACTTAGTGTTCTAGTGACAGTATAAATATGGACCTTGGAGATAAAATATACAATGCAATTGAGACAGTTCCATAAGTTGACTGCCTATTATTATTACTACTATTACAACTGCTGTTGCTGCTGCTGCTACTACCACTGCTACTGCTGCTGCTACTGCTGCTTCTGTTGTTGTTGCTGCTGCTGCTACCACACTACTACTACTACTACTACTACTACTACTACTACTACTACTACTACTACTACTACTACTACTACTACTACTACTACTACTACTACTACTACTACTACTACTACTACTACTACTACTACTACTACTACTGCTACTGCTGCTACTACTACTACATACTACTACTACTACTACTACTACTACTACTACTACTACTACTACTACTACTACTACTACTACTACTACTACTACTACTACTACTACTACTACTACTACTACTACTACTACTACTACTACTACTACTACTACTATTACTACTGTAAGCCTATAGGCCTGGTAGGGACAGGGACTATGAGAAGGCGTGCTAATGACGCGACGGGTACGGGTATACCCGCGGGTACGGGTCGGGTCGGGTAGTAATTTTGATTACGGGTCGGGTACGGGTACGGGTAACGGTTCTGTGTTACGGGTACGGGTCGGGTAGCAAAAATGCTCTACCCGCAGACCTCTAATGCTTAGTTTCTTACTAAGAAATCCATAATATTGACATTTCGTACCCCTAGAACTACAACTACAAAGCTCTATGTCCACTTTTTGCGAAACGGAGAAAAACGATTTTTAAGATTTGCTGACGAAATTTTTTTGCTCTGTTTCATTGATGGCAATTAAATTAAACTTTTTGAAAAACTTTTTCCCTTAGTATTATTATATGTGTATTTCCGGTGGCGCGTTGGATAACATCTGGCGTAGAGAGAGAGAGAGGTACCGAGTTCGAGCCCCGTTAGGGCGGATATGCTTTGTAGGCTGCTATTAGCGCCGTGTATTGCAGGCTGTCTGTTCTGTTAGTAGTTAACTAGTTAAGATTGTTTCAATTGCATAACATGTAAATGTACAGCGCAGTGCGTTTGTCAGGCGCTCAATTAAAGAAAAGATATTATTATTTATTATTTATTATTATTTCGATCATAATGTAAACCGATTATGAGTAATTTGGCTATAATTATGGCAGTGACTATAAATTTTTTGGACATAGAGCTGTACAACATTATTGATTGCAGACAAAGTGAGTGCTGTAGGTTACAAGTCCAGTCACGTGTTAAGATCTCTCACTGGTATTGGCTATGGACATAACACCGTATAATTCTTTTTTCAAACCTCACTCGATCACCGCTATATCTCCAATTCACGTGATACAAAATAATGATTCTATTGGATGACTGAACTTATTCCTCTATAGCTTTGAGACACTGTCCAAATCAGGTCAAAATTTGTGGACATAGAGCTTTATAGCACTGAAGATAGAGCTTAAGAAAGCGTCTCCAGTTAAGCTAGACTATTCAGTAGGGTGGCCCTTAGATATGAAAGTGCAAAATAATCTTGTGGCAGCCTTCCAATCTATTCCAATTATGAAGAAAACACGATGTGCCAAAACTATTTGCAATTGGTCAATATTTAGGGGTGGCCCTGGTGTTCTCAAGTTTTAATAATACGGGAATAAACTTCCAGAAGCGCAAGAAACGATCACAGGAGGAGCTCGCAGGCTATACAAGCCAGGCAGGTAGTTCAGGATACTGATTCCTCATCAAGTGATGCAGAATTAAGTGATGAAAGTGATGGAATTGATGCTGAATGTAAAGGAAAAAACCGGTGATACTAACAGCAGTGACAATGAAGCATCTGCACCTAAGCGAGCCACATCCAATATTCTGTCTCCTGGTCTGACGTCGGCTTTGGCTAGATCCAATATTTCGTCAAGGAACTCTACATTCGTTCTTAGCGAAGTGGCTTCCAGCCTTGGTCATGATGTCAGCACTTTGAACAGCAACTGAAATCCCAGTCAACGAGCCAGGGCAAGCAACAGAACCACCAAGTCGAACAGCCGTAATAGTTCCTTAACAGTTCATTGGGATGGGAAGTTACTGCATGGGAGGTTTGAGACATGTTAATCGTTTTCCAGTTCTTACCTCAGGTGTAGGAGTTGAACAGTTACTGGGCATTCCAAAACTATCCTCAGGAACAGGCTCAGCCCTAGAAGTAGGCCAGTGTCTGATAGAGTGGAATAATCAGTATCAGGTGTTCGCTTTGTATTGTACCTATCAATTTATGTAGCGCCTCTCGCAGTGCACACCAATCAGAGGCGCTCCCAGTGCGAGAGACCCAGAGAAAAGAAAGAGGTCATGAAAAGGGGCACTTGGCCCACCAGTTAATAAACAGGAACGTGTCAAAGGAGGAAGCTGGTTCCGTAGTGCAGGGCCAATGAAGGCAAAGGCTCGCGTTTTAGCCAGGGGCAAGCAACAGCTTTTGCTTCGATACGACAGGCTGTGACACAGGTCATCGCTCAGGTGCATGTTGCTTGATAGAGCAGGAACTGAATAAAGATCTCCTTTTTCTGGCATATCGCCACTACGTTATTGAACTAATTGTTGGAGCTGCATTCCAAAAAATACTTCCATTGGAATTTCTACTGGACCCGATAATCTTCTTTTCAAGAAGTTTCAAGACTACTGGCAATTCATTGAAAGCGACAAATTTCAAACAACCTCATCAGACTAGAGCCCTGCGCCGGCCGCCCGCGCCGCCGCCGCCGACATTTTTTGGACGCCGCCGCCGCCGATTTTTGTGGATCGGCGCGCCGACGCCGCCGCCGCCGATAATTCCTCGGCGCGCCGCCGATGCCACGCTGAAGTGTTTAATTGTTTTGTTGCATTTTTCATGTTTCGAATGATTTCACGATCAATTGTTTCTTCAGTGGGTAATAGAAGTAGACACAGACAGACATACAACCAGACAGAGACAGCCAGACAGACAGCCAGACAGAGACAGACAGACATACAGAGACAGAGACAGAGAGACACAGGCAGACAGCAGACAGATGATGGAATGGATGGATAGATAGATGGTTTTGGTGGGATGGATGAATGGATGGATGGTTGGATTGAATGACTGATAGATAGATTGAATAGACGGATAGGAATGGGAGAAGATCGAAAAGGTCCTCTGTTTTACATGCATACTACATGTATATATATGTAAGACAGAGGATATATTATATATACGGTGATTGAATTGTCGGGGGTTGGAGGTTGGGAGCGTTCAACCCCCGAATTAATTTTCAACCCCTCCAGTTAATTCCACAAAATTACCTGTGGGGTTAAGTTAACCCCTCAGTGCAGCTTTCAGTGAATGGACGTAGGCCTACATGTAAAGAATACTTTAGTATAATCTATACAATATCGGCAGTATTAAGTCATAGGTCTAGGGCGAACCGCCCTCGCACCCCTCCTGGTTGTATGCCGGCGCCCCTCACCCCAGACCCGCCCGTCATGGCGCGTTGCTATAACAGGTCACGGTCTTGACATGTGCGATGTTTAGTTCTTTTCTTAACCCAAATAATGTGCTTCCCAAGTATTGCTGTTCTGTCTATCTTAAGGTATGCAAGTAGGGAGGGACCGGAGGGGAAGACAGACAGCATCGACATGCCACGGAAGATTGGCATGACCCTAAATTGATTCTCATTTTCCGAGTGAACAAAGTGTCATCTCTCAGGATTTAGGCTAAAAGTTCCAAAGTGCAAGAGTCATCCACTCACAAAACGCATACACAGTGAATGAGTCATCCTTGATATGATACCCATCTGATCATCTTTCAGGCTTAAGCATATCCATCATCAAATTAGCACATGCAGTT
This sequence comes from Aporrectodea caliginosa, assembly GCA_020284085.1. Lineage (NCBI taxonomy): Eukaryota > Metazoa > Annelida > Clitellata > Crassiclitellata > Lumbricidae > Aporrectodea > Aporrectodea caliginosa. The sequence goes on along the minus strand of JACEVL010000482.1, from coordinate 1,301,444 downwards.
CATGCTTAATTATATCAAATTTCTAGTGCATCTAAACCCAAGTCATACAGCGTTTTGGATAGGCATGCATTTTAAGAAATTGCAAATCGCTAAGTAGCCTACTAGTGGCTTTCGGATTGGCGATCTGCAAATTAAACTGCGATGGATAAAACTGCTATGAAACAAAGACTATGTGGTATTTATAAAATCAATTCAAGTTCTTGAAATAAATAACATTAACTTTATTTGTGAGAAATTGGATATAATTGTAAACAGTATCGCGATGGCTGAAGCTACTAAAAGCAAACTCGCGGAAAAGCAGTTTTTTATATAAAAACAGATGGCACCAGGACTACTTAATCTATAAGTACAGGATGCACTCTTCCTGTTACGTTGACTAAAGTTTTCGCAAATTGAAAATAATTAAAATTAATTAGGCCTACTTGTGGAGGGGGTTTATGGTAAATGGTAACACTTTGGCACGAAGAGTAGAAGATCAGCATGGACGCGGGATCAATTCCCGCTACCCTCCAAAGGTCGACTCAGCCTTTCATTCGCCATATGGCGTTCGTAAAATGAGCAGTAGGACGTGATGGGCCCCGTTCATGGATGCCAAACAGTTAAATTCGATTTATTCAATAACTTGTGATAATCCGTTCATACTATGAATTGTAATCATACTACGGTGTGTCAGTTTTAAATAATAAACGAAAATTATTATATTTATAATTGTGTCTTATAATAGTCAGATAATCGTTTACTTAAGGCTAATGGCATTCTTTGAAATTGAACGTAGGCCTGTTTTCTAGTTTTTATATTAATTTCAATAAATGCCTGGTTTGCTAGTATTGTCTGTAGTCAAACTCAAACACGACTCAAACTACCTCCTAACTTTTCTGTTCTGTTAGTAGTTAAGATTTCAATTGCATAACATGTAAATGTACAGCGCAGTGTGTTTGTCAGGCGCTTATTAAAGAAAAGATATTATTATTATTAACTACGAGTGACAGCTGATTCCTATCAGCACTTAAATAATAAAGCAATTTGTTCAGATGACAGCTTAAAATTCTAGAATTACAGTGTGGACATTCTAACTATTTCAAAAATTCGGACGCCCATTTGACCCCCTCATAGACTTTTGGATCCGTCACTGGCGCCGACCACGCCGCGCCGCGCCGCCGCCGCCGCCGCCGCCGATTTTTGAGGGTCGGCGGCGCGCCGCCGCCGCCGACCAAAAATGACCGGCGCGCCGCCGCCGACGCTATGAAGTCGGCGCAGAGCTCTACATCAGACCCATCGGTCGAATCTTTGGTGGCCATAAACCGTTCTGACGTCCTGGAATTTGCTCATAAACATCAGGCAACTGAACAGCCACGAGACAATTACAGAGAATTTCTCGAGCTCTGTTTTATTTCTTGGAGATGTTCCAGCTCGTGGAATTTGGTTTCGGATGCTTGGCGCTAAGCATCGGTCACGATGGATGGCATAAGTTATCAACACGATAAAGATGTGGTCTTTTCAAGAAAACTGCTGCAGAAGAACGCAGCATTCCTGATATTGCCATGTTTTCGGCTGTTGTCTACTTGAGAGCCTGGATAACTTCGCCAACTTGACTCTCATGGAAGAACTTCTAATATACCCACATACAACAATTTCTGCTGCTACAAGCAAGAAGCTAGGGCTTCATCTATGGTATATGTCTGAAGAGCCTATTGGGCTTGCCCTTTTTGACTCAATGACTTTAAGAAACTGATGATTGCTGCAATGGAAGAAGTAGCTCCAGATCGTCCGCCTATAAGACCCAGTGTGAAGTGAGATGCAGTTTTTGGCACCAGAGGTCTCGAAAATTTCTGCACAACTAACTCCAAGAAACTGTCTCAGGTGCTTGGTATGCAAGAATCGAGCCTTTCCCGTGGTAGGCCTAGTGGTCTGGAACGGGCTTCTCCAGGAGATACGCCTGCTCCCTGGAACTCTTACTGAAGCTTTCTTTACTAAACTCAAAACTGTACTTTTTGGCTGTGCTGGAGTCGGGAGCGCCTCTGTGTAGTCGTCTTAAAGGAGCGCTATGTAAATTTATGAATGACTGAATTCATGAATGAATGAATGAACTAGTACATTTCTTAGCCAACGTAGTGAAAGACTGAGTGACAGTGAATGTTCTGAATAACATTTGTTTAATTTTGTGATTAAAATCGCAAAATCGTATTACATAACAAATTTCAGAGCTCGAGGGCCACCTCTAAATGTTATACAATTCCAAAGTTTTTTGTCACAGAATTTTATTTCTATAATTGGCATAGATTGAACGTATGCCAGACTAAATGTTATGATTTTCATTTTTTGGCTGTATGCTAAGGGCCACCCTACTATTCAGGACATAGCCCCTGTCATCCCGGTAACGGATATAGCGTTACGTTGATTTTTCAAAAAAGTAGAAATAGAGCCTTATAATTCTAGGGGTACGAATTTTGTAATGAAGACGCAACACTGGCTTTATAAGGAGCAACAGATTCAATTCCAGATCAGCAAGTAAGTAAGTAAGAATATTCTTTATTTGTCTACCTGCAAACGCACAGTAGCTTACAGAAGAAATAAATAATACAAACATTTATGCAAAGTCATATAACATTCTCACAATAAAGCTTCTTTTAATCTTTTTGGACGATCCGATATGGTCGGCACCAGAGATGAGTAACTAATCGATTAAACTCTAATTAGACTCTAATTAGACTCTAATCTGTAAGCCAATCGAAAAGATAAACAGCTAATTCTAATTCTAATCGATTAGCTGTTGCTTGATCCTTATTCTAGGTCTAATTATAACATATTAGCAATTTGCTATTATAGCTACTTCTAATCGATTAGATTTTTTGATTTTTCGAAATTTGATTAAGAACGAGTTAGCAACTGTTGCGTCAAAGTACTTGATTCACTGAATTTCAGTCAATGAGACCAACTTCTGAAATGAAAAATGCAGGTTTCTTACATCTAATGAGAGTTGCAGCTCCATTTTATCGTATGCAAACATAAAAACCCCTAGCACCCCTAAGTGCTAAGTGCTAAGTGCTAAAGAGACTACAGTAGCTTGCTGCTGTAATATGCTGTGCTTTGATTAAAATTTGACAAATTCATGAAGCAAATATATGTATGTATTATCGAAATCTAATTCTAATTGCTAATTGATTAGCGGCTGATGAGTCTAATGCTAATCGATTAGCTATAAAATTTTGCCAATACTAATTTGAATCGAATAGCAAATTTCAGTAGTTGTTTCTAATTGCAGTCGATAAGCAATTTTAGTTTTAGTACACCATCGTCGTGAAAGTTTTGGAAACACGTAATGTTTCAATTAAATCAGCTCAGTACAATTTGTCCGTTGTTTCTTAAATCGAAATTGTTGTAATAGTTTGCTAGACATGTTGGCAAGGCTTTTGGGAGGTTGTCGAAAAGCGCCGCGTAAATGATTGTTACAAGTAGCCTACATATGAGGGCAGTGTCCTTGCCTATGAGTGGAACTTGAAGTCAGTGTGATTCTCCTTGCAGATATTATTTTAGTTATAGTTACAGTTATAGTTAATGTTTTTTTTAAATTTCAGTTATAGTTATAGTTATGGTTAGTATTATTTTTTAGTAATAGTTATAGTTAATGGATTTTTGTTTTAGTTAATTTTAGTTACTACTTAATTATAATACTTAAGACTATAAGCAAAATTGTGCGTATTAAAACGCTGTTTCACAATTTGCATAACATTACATTTTCTTTATCGTCATTATCTTCATTTAGGTTTCACAGCCGACTACTACAATGGCAGTGTGATTGTTCCAAACAATACGCAGCCAGTGGCGGCAGTATTTATTTTTGGATGGTTCATCATCCAGAAACACGTCGTTGACGCCAGCATGATATTCAACACGTCTTGGAATAGCTACGGCATTGGCTTCGGAGACCCTGGAAAAGGACATTACTGGTTCGGTAACGAGAATCTCTACCGTTTGACGGCGAGTGGAAACTGGAGGCTGAGAGTGGAAGTGGAATCGAACGACAATCGCAAATGGTATTCAGCTGAATACGAGTTCTTTCAGCTGAGTGACGAAGCCAGTGGCTACGTCCTCAACGTTTCCGGATACACGGGAGACGCCGGCGACGCTTTAAACCACTACAACGCGGGCTATAAGGCGGTGGGAATGAAATTCTCGACCTTTGACAAAGATAACGATGGCACCCCCTATAGTAATTGTGCCAAAAGCGCCTCTGGCGGTTGGTGGTGGAACTATTGCGGCGTGTCTGGTTTGAATTCGCACGACGGCGGATACAACTCCTGGGGCACCCTGACTGATCTAGGTTTAGCCCCCACACGATATGTCTTCAGAAGCAGAATGATGATGAAACGGAATTAAAGAGGTTTCTTTCTTATGTGGTATTTGCCATACATTACAACAGATGGCATCACGTGCTATCATATCACATCACATGGTGGGTCTCCATCCGCTGTTCTTTCTCCAAGTTTTCTTCTGAGCAGCTTCGATCGTAGAGGGCTGTCCATTAATTGGCATTTGAATCTAAACAGTCCCGCATCTTCTAGACAATCATAGGCTCGAGCCTATATAGTGATGCTTTTAACTGCTTCTGTTACGACGTTTTGTGTTTTGTATGTTTCATCACGTGGCTTATCCTATGCGCAGAGCACGAAACGGGACATGCTTTGACTGGGGTGGACATTGTGTCATGGACTTGCATGCACGACAATTCAGTTATTTTAAAATAAATCGAGTTAATGTATAAGAATTTACAAATATACAGATAATATCCATGCATATGCAGAGATACCGTGTATACTATCGTAAAATCGATGATGCGTCGGCTACCACGGTCTTCACAAGTGGAGGTAATCTTTCACCCTGAAATGGTTTTGAAGACCGTTCAGCCGCTTACTTACGAATGATGCTCAAATGCTCCTGTAGGACGAACTTGAACGTATTAGGTTGACGCATTCTCGGACTCGGCACCTTCTACCATCAGCATAAGTTGTGTCGGTCACTGCATTTACCTATCGTCATTCTCTGGATGGAGTAAGAATGTTTTGCTCTGATAGGGATTACTTAATTTTTATGAGAAGTAATTGTATTCAGAATGCGTGATAACTCTGAAGAGGCCAACTTTGAATGAAATTGTATGTACAAAGCTTCGTTAGTTCTGTCTAGTTACAACGAATTCTATGAGGTTCTTAGTCGTTTTATGTGAATTATTTAAAAAAATTTAATTTGTCAGAATAATCCAGTTCTCCATTTGGTTCCTGATATTACTTGATCTGTTCTTGTTAGTTTATCACTACGTCATAAACACAGCAGTGCAGATTTTAAACCAAATGTGAACTGTGTTATTTAGCTAATGTTGATAAGCAACTTTGGCATTGGTAAAATGAATGCTATTTAATTACATGGTCACGGTTAAACAGTAGAATCATTATCAACTTGTCTGCATATATCTAATGGATAATGTGCATGTATATATCTTGATGCACGCACACCTAGGAGAAAATCGTCAAGATGCCCAGGTTTATTACAAAACATATTTTATTCACCAATTTAGGCTACATGCGAAATATACCTATACAACCTGGTAAAGCGTACAAGCGTCAGCCAGCGAAGAACAAGAAACCAACAAGTCTTAAAAAGACTAAACACGCCTGGTTCGTTATGCGATTACAAATGCCATCAAAAATAGGATACCACAAACAACAGCTCGACGAGACTGGAAACTTGCACAGAAACGACCTAATTATAATAATAAAATAATAATAATTCCAGTCTGACGCTAACATGCAGTGTTCCCAATTTTGCACTCATGTGGAACTCCAGCCAAAATTATAAATTATTGTAACCATCCTATCCACAACATGCGGTACAACCACACGCCGTCATGCACCAATAATATATATTATACATCGGAAAATATCTGACGTGTAGTGGGCAGCAGCAATCAGACTCCTAGTCGGGCACGAATGTTTCTTTAGTTTCTATAATTGCTGTTCTTTTCAAGAACGTCTCCTTAACGTCCATGCACTTCCCAAATACATACAAGAGAACTTGAGTTATTTTTCCAGAACAGAGCAAGCATCAAGATCATACGAAAGTAGCGTCTAGACTACCTTAGCGGAATTCAATAATATCTGTTCAGTAGCAATAATCTAAAATTAGCATGACGATCTGCACTGCTTGTTATATTATTATAAGCTTATTCGTTAATTGGACCAAAATCAGATAGACACGCCACTATCAGTTACATTGCATATGATTATAGAGTCTGAGAGCTATCTCCAAACCAGTCCAGGCAATATCGTTGGACAGGCCTTCCAGTGATTGTCTGACCAGGCAAAGAATAACTGACAATTCCCATCTGACCAGTCTACCTCTTTTGACTAATACCTAATGCAAATACTAACAGGTGAGGCGAATTAAGGCAAGCCAAGAGCTGTAAAATGCCAAAACAGTTATGTCGACGGCAACGGCCTTTGTTGTCACAAGCTGTCGTTAAACTCTGGATCCATCCATTCATAACGCAAGCTAATGAAGGTAAAGTAAGTAAGTAAGTATATTCTTTAATATAACCAGCTGCCAAACAGCACTCTGGTGAACAAGCATGAGCAATATAAATTAACATAAACATCAAAACATCAAGCATCAAAATTTACAATGTTTCTAAGACCAGTAAGATTGCGAGACAGATCTAATTAGTATGCGAACAGCATTCTGACTATAAATGTTTTCCTCATTCGGTTGTCAGCTTTTGGCAGCACCCGGTCATGGTGTCTGGGGCGTAGGCTGTAAACCGTTGGCTTCGCTGGGGGAGCAACCCGTGGAGGACATGTCCTGGTGTTCCAAGAACAGCCGAAAACAGGCGGGTATCGGCAATACGGCATAGCTGTTCGATATTTGGGCTATCACCAGGGAGATACCGCTGACGGATTAGCCTATTCATCACGGCTTGGAGTCTTCCCCTTTCTTGCAAATATGGTAAGGTACTGTAAGAGAAGGTAAAGTATTAATGCTTCATGGCGACAGTTCAAATTTTGTGAATGAATTTCAAGAAAAAAACAATCTAGTAAGAGTTTCCTGGTAACATTTAAGACCATGAGAACAACCAATCAAACAGGTATAGGCGTCTGTGGATTTTACGGCGACATCGCGCTATATAAAAATACAATTGTTTAACACATGTGTACCATTGCTAGTGATGATCAATAAAACAATAATTCTCTCTGTCATTCGACCGTAAGTTGGTTTGAAACAGCAATATGAAGAAACCGGTCATTGAATGTTACAGGAACCGTCATTTAAAGTTCTTCAACTGCATGACAAAGCATCTAGTCGAATCATGTGGAGGACCTAGCCATGAAAACTGTTACTACATGCTCGTCGTTAAAGTGTTAATATCTTCATCTCAATATCTCGCTTTATGCATGTGTGTATGCATGCACGTAATCATCATCATCATCATTATCAGTTCCTGACGCCAACCATTTGGCGGCAATGGGTACGAATAAATGGTCGCCATTGTCCTCGGTCATTTGTCAAGTCACTGAAGTCAGTTGTTCCTCTTAGTGTCAGTCCCAGCAATTTTATGTCCTCATTTACATTATCTATCCAGTGTAGTCTTGGTCTGCCTTTGTTTCGTTTTCCTTGGAATCTTGCAGTGCATTGTGTGGGATTCTGTCAACTGGCATTCTCTGTACATGTATGTCCAAACCATCGGAGTCTTCGTTGAACCACTTTGTCTTGCAGGAGTGTCTGGATATCTAATGCCTGTCTTATGTCATCGTTTCTTTTTTTCTGTAGTCTTGACATCCCAACTCACTTCTGCTGTGACAATTCTTTTCTCATCTTGCTTTCGCATTGTTCAACATTCCGACCCATGTAGGAAAATTGGTTGTACCATTGTCTCGTACATTTTTTTGTGTTGGTTTCCTTTGTTTATTCTCTGCTTTTTCATATCCTGTTGATTATTCCATATGCTTATGAAGTGCGTCCAATTCTCCTTTGTATGTCTTTTTCGTTGCTGCCATCTGAGTTTATTAGCTCTCCTAGATAGACGACTTGTTCTACTTGCTCAATAGCTTTTCATTGGACGATGATAGCTATGGTATCTCTTTGGTCCTTTCAATCACCACTGTTTTGGTTTTCTCTGGCTTTATCATTAGGCCAAATCTTCTATTGCTAACTGTTACTGGTTTCGTCAATCTGAGTCGTAATATTCTATACATTAGTTTTTGAACGCTTCTGGTAAGGAGCAAATCAGAGATAATTAACCAGTCCTTCAATTAATTTGATTCCTGCCTCGGTGTTATTAAGACTGAGTGATATTACTGCAGTTCTATATTGCTGTGATACCTGCCTGAATACAACCCGAGTTTCGAAGAACTATGCCAGAGTGCTGACACCCTCCTCTTCGGGGCTGTTCTTGCAGATCCAGGCCACGTTCTACATGATCAAATGCCCCAATTAAAAACTGTAGTATATGTGCAACGTCCACGTAAACATGACAGAATTCTACCTGTTGCCTACAGTCTGGCACGCAAAACATTTATTATAAGGATGATTTACTCGTTATTATATGCTTCATGTTGTAGGCCTACATCAAAATGCTGTTAGAGATTGGATCAATAAGGAACATACTTACTTACTTTCTTATATATGTAGGTATTCATGTAAGTATGTATTCGTCTATGTATGCCACAGTTTGTTTTTGACAAGTCGGCTTACTCTCTCCCTCCACTTAAATTGCATGTAAGGCATTCAAAATTATCAGAAAAAGTGCGATGGAAGCTGAGGACATTCGTATGCACGATCTGCGTGGGAGGCAATTGAGCAAAACAGCTTCCGCAAATCCAAATGATAAAGTAAGCAGAAATTCTCAAGGATAAACTATATTCGCCAATAAAGAAGAGTTGTCAGGCTACTCTGTTGCGATATGACTCGTAATCGTAATCGTAAATTTATATAGCGCCAATTAAAGAGAAACTCGTCACTCGGTTCCATGTAGATCAAGGTTCATATAACGCCATTGGACAACGTTAATCGGTAACAGGTGAAAGATTTTCTGCCCCCACCACAACCAACTGCAATCGCCTGTTTCTGAAGAAAACAATTCTGTTATGTTCGTAATGATGGACGCGCTGCATAAATATAGCAGAATTATTCTCGCGAGTCGAAGTCCTTTTGTCCTTTTCGTTGCGCGATTAATTAACACAAATGATTTGTCGGCAGTAAGCAGGACGTTGCGCCGCGCGCACAAGTCATAAATAGTAAGAATGAACATGGAAATATTTGCGGCAATTGGAAAATATTGAGGTCAACGTAGATGGAAAAAATCGCACGTCATAGATACTTGTTAATAATTATTGTGATCATTTGTTAATATCGTACATAGTGTAGCGTTTACTGATTCATGCTGGGCATAAGACTCGCCTAAGGCAATAGAAGAATGCCACGGATGACCCTTTAGGGATCGCAGAAGCATCAGCAGCAGCAGCAGCATTAGACCAAAGGTATGTGTCAATTCTCGTAGATTACCCCGGTGACATGTATAGGCGCCATAGGGAAGATTGTGTATTGACATAAATACACTCAACGTATTTCCTTCTGGAATTTGTAACAGCGCCTACATATATTCAATTGTTCATTTATTCATGTATTCGATGAATAAATTTCAAAGGCTTTTGTTCAGAAGTAGGCCTACTCACAGTCTAGCCTCGGGTCAACAGAACAACATCATTGTCGTGGGGTCGTGTTTCGTCGATTTCTATAGAAAATCTGCAATAACAATCAGAACGTTTTAAACGATTTATTGGCGAGCACCTATCTGGTTGAATGGATGACCATTGCACACCTGAGATGTCGGTATGCGATCCGAAGACCCATAACAACAATGCACGATCAACATCTACCAAGACGTTCTTGCAACAATTATGATGTTTGAAGCCTATATTTTGGAAGTGAGATAGATGTCTAATAATTCTTTCTGCAAGTAGGGGCCTATACTAATTCACAAAATTAAAGAAATTCATGCATTATCGATTTGCTTAATATTTTTATTCGTAACACAAGCGATTGATGTGATGAGCGCTTGCAAACTGACAAACCAAATAAGACAGACCGCTTTTAGAATTTCGAAAGTCAGAAACTGTATGGGGATTGAAGGAAGCGTGATTTCAATAGATGTTTCGAAATTCATGAGTGAAAGATGCATGCAGTTCTGTCAAACGTTCTGGTGTTTAAAATGCTTTGACTTTACTTGGATCATTCAAAGCAAATGACAGGGAGCGGTGTGACATTCACTGTCTGGCAGTAAACAAATTGGCTTATCACGATTCTCCTGTAATTTCAACGTGAAACTAAACGGTTTGTCATCTTACATAATTATACGCTGATAAATTATCGGAAAATTTGTTGCAATTTGTAGCCGCAGTTGTGACAAGAAGTGGATGATCCGTAACCAGGTTTAGTGAAGCGTGGCCATTAACGATATTCCAGAACCTCCAGTAGTTACTTTATCAATCTCTTGAAACTTATAATAAATGTAAGTGGAACTCATTCCTTCTTAGATACATTGACCATTTAATGCGATGACCAACATTCCATTTTGCACTTTCCTGATGATTTTTCTACTGATGGTCCCAGCGGCAGTTGGAACCTTTCAGAAGCTGGATATCTCCAACGGAGTTTTTCCATGCGCAGTGGACTCACCTTCGAAGGTCTTTCCCATTGAAGAAATACCCTCAAAGTGTGTTCCAGCGTCTGTGTTGTGTTCCTGGAAGTGCCATATGGAACCAAACTGCACCGGTTACAACGTTAAAGCCGCGGAGAACAAGTGTCAGCTCTATGACTACATTCCGATCAACTTTGTGATTAATACAACGTGCGAATATTTCCAGGTTAGCACTCTATTATCTATCTAAACATTGTATCGCTTAAAATGTCACGATTGTGCGTGATTTCTTGTCACCATTACGATATTTATTCCGTAAGACGTCGATATTCGCATTGCGTGATGGAGTGATCGAATTTATCTCATATTTTCATGTTTGTAAGGCACAATTGTCTCCTCTGTAAGAGTCGTGGTGCTATTATAATTTTATATCGCCTCTGACTAATAATAATAACAATAATAATAATAATAATAATAATAATAATAATAATAATAATAATAATAATAATAATAATAATCATCATAATAATCATAATAATCATCATAATAATAAAAAATGTGAAATAATAATGTGAAACAATATTATGAAACAATTATATGAAATAGTAATAAGAACAAAAGGGAAAGAAACGATTAGACAGGTTAATTATTGAAAGGTATAGCTTAGAGTAAAACATAGACTCTTGGGATTTCCTAGCAGTGCTCCTTAATTTAAGTGTAGATTAATGCGAAAATGTTGTGTAAGTGGCTGTAGGCTACTTGTGGTAGTAGTACCACTGCTATTACAGCTGGTAGTAGTAGTAGCTTAAATTCGCATTAAATACTTTCGAAAAGTCCAATTAAAATGTAAACAACTGTTTTTTTTGTAGGACAAGATCTATGATGGAAAATGTCCACCTGTTAAAGGTAGGATCAATTTATTCCATTAGGGGTGGGCTCAATTAATTTCACAATCCAAAATGAATTAATCGTGCTCATAATCTCTAGTAGGCTACACGAATTTACTGGAATAAGATATTTGCCTACACAGCTTTTATCTTCTATTGGGATTTCACAGTACATGTCTCTTTTTGGAATCTGGAGGTCTAGTAAATAAAATAATAAAAAAGTGATGAAATCAAGCAACAAGAAGATTAAAGACGGAACGAGTGAAAATTAGAAGTATGGAAGTAAAAGAGAAAATCGACTTCAGGAATTCCAGAAGTAAGTTCTCTCTCGTCCATTGTATTGTATTGTATTGTATTGTATTGTATTGTATCTATATATTATGAAGCGCCTATCGCAGTGCACACCAATCAGGGGCGTTCTCAGTGCGAAAGACCCAGAGAAAAGAATGTGGTTTTGAGACAGCAGCAAGAGGCGCTTAGAGTATCATTCAACATCGAAGAACGTGTCGATGGATAGTGCAGGGCCAATGAAGGTAAAAGCACGAGTGTTGGCCATAGCTGTACTTTGCCCGCGGACAAGGAGATCATGCCGTTCCAGTCAGCGTAGTGGACGAAGAGAAGAGGCTGAAGTCGGCAGGTGGATGCGGTCAGGAAGATATTTGGACTCTAGGCCAGGGTTAGACCGGTAAATTAAAGTAAGAACCTAAGTTCAATTCGAGCAGGAAGGGGGAGTCAGCGAAAGTGATGAAAGAGGAAATGTGGGACGAGCGAGGTAGTCGGACTATTAGTTTGGCCACTGCATTTAGAACAGACTGAAGAGGGGAGAGAAGAACTTTTGGACGGCCAACCAGGAGTGAGTTGCAGTAATCGATTGGGGAGCGAATGAAGGCATGGGTAATAGAGGCAAAGACAGAAGAGGAGACAGAGCGTTGGATATCTCTCAGTCGCCTCAGGTGAAAGTAGAAAGCATGCGTAAGATTGGCAATGTGTTCGGAAAAGGTGGGCGTCCTGTCGAGGACTACTCCAGGGGCACGGACATTGGAGTGGAAGGTGAAAGATGGGAATCTCTCAGCAACAAGAGGGAAATCAAGCTTAAGAAGCTGTTGGGGTGTGCCAAACCAAATGAGCTGCGTCTTAGTTGGATTCAGTCAGAGCCGATTGGAAGACATCCAGATGTGCAAGTCTTGAGAGAGAGCATCAATGCGACTAGTAAGAGCAAGCTGAGCAGAGGGTGGGCCATGAACGAACGCCTGAACGTCACCAGCATAAAGGTGGCCAGTTGACGAGTGTTTGGAGAATACGGCAGAAATGTCAGCCGTATACGACAGGTAGAGGAGAGGACCTAAGACAGAGCCCTGGGGCACCAAGTTTGACCATGATCCAGGGCGTTCCATTGAACATAATAATGTTATCTCTGGAACAAGCTTCCGGTGAAATGTCACGACTTCTACCTGAATTTTAAATACATACGTACATGCATATATACATATATAATACATAGTTGGATACACGAATATCATACATACATGCATTCATACATTCATTCACCCATACATACATGCAAATACAAGGTTACAAAGGAATGTACTAGGATCTAATGAGAAGGCCCTGGGAGGGTTTGCCGGCGGGTCCACAGGTAGGCCCCGTATCCTCTGAACAAGCGGATAATTGTTTTCTATTTCTTTGTCATTAAGTTGCGGCTGTGTCAGCTTGATTATTTTCAATAAACGAATATTGATTGATTGATTGATTGATTGCCAATGTTTGGGTCTTGATGAAATGGCCAATTATCTCCAATCTCTAACCAATGTTATTTTATTAAAGATGGCTGAGAAGATAGTGTCGTTGCAGTTACCGTGTTAACGTTCTTTTTCATACATACAACAAGATGGTTTCAGAAGGTTTCAATCCAGAGTCTGTGTTCATCCTTATGATTGATGATTTATTGAATAAATAAAACAATTCGTCTATCAAAGAAGAGCTAATAAGCACAGATTGTAGCAACGAGAAAGACATATACAAAGGAGAATTGGACGCGCTTCACAGGCAATGGGAAGAAGTAGAGAATTAACAAAGAAAACCAACACAAAAGTATGTGGGGCGATGATACAACCGATTTTCCTATACGGGTCGGAGTGTTGGACAATGCGAAAGCAAGACGATAAAAGAATCAATACAGCATAAATGAACTGGGTACGGAAGATCGCAGGGATTTCAAGACTAAAGAAAATAAGAAACGGTGACATCATACAATCATTCGGTATTCAATCAACTTGCTAGACAAAGTCTTTAAACAAAGACTCCGATGGTTTGGACACGTATAGAATGCCAGTTGACAGAATCCCACCACACAATGCACTACACGCAAGATTC